>OZ001667.1:12780451-12871432 GCA_963924145.1 Pyrausta purpuralis | reverse complement strand
AAAATACAATCTGTCTCTCTCCCTCGGAATGCAAAGTTGATATCATTAGACGTAGAAAGTTTATTTACCAACGTACCTTATCAAGAATGCCTTGATATTTTAAAGAATCACTTAGAAAAACAGCGATTGCATCCGGGGGAGATAGAAGATCTCGTATCATTAACTTTATTATGCATGAAACAAAATTATTTCCGGTTCAACAATCTATATTACAGACAAAAGGAGGGCTTAGCAATGGGTTCTCCTTTAAGTCCATTAATGGCAGATATTTTTATGGATTATTTTGAAAATAAATACTTAATTCAAGAAAGGAAAATCCTTTATTATTATAGATACGTTGATGATATTTTGATTTGTTGGACCGGAACTAATAGACAGTTAGATATTTTCTTACTAAAATTAACAACATCCATCCTAAAATTAAATTTAAATTAGAAATAGAACAAAACGATAGTATTAACTTTTTAGATTTAACTATAACAAGGGTGCAGGGTAAACACGATTTTCAAATATATCGAAAACCAACACATACTGACACTGTCATTCATGCATCATCTTGTCATCCGTGGCAACATAAGATGGCCGCGTTCAATTCATATATTCATCGTCTATTCACTGTACCACTTAGTAAAGACAATTACCATAAAGAACTTAATATTTTGTATCATATCGCCATATCAAACGGATACAAGAGATGCATTATTGACCACTTAATAAAAAACAAGACTAACAAAATCATAACTAGTTTATTATACTCTGTCCCTGAAGAAAGGGTAGACAGGTATAATTCTAGTTTGATTTACTTAGGAGCGGTGTCGGAGCGTATTTCTAAAACATTAAAACATAAAAATATGCGCGTAGCTTTTAAAACTAATAATTCTTTGAGATTAGTTTGTAACGGAAAAGATAAGCTTGATAAACACCAAAAATCTGGTGTTTATAGGCTTAACTGTAGTGCATGTAACGCCATTTATGTAGAACAGACCGGCCGTAGCTTCAACACACGTTATAAAGAGCATATTTCCGCTTACCGAAACAACCATCCTGAGAGGTCTCATTTCGCCAAACATCTTTTAGATTCAGGACATAGTATTCCTGATAACCATACGTTTTCTATCCTTCATACTTGTGAAAAAGGCTTGAAACTATCCGTTTTGGAACAATTAGAAATATTAAAACATAATAAAGATAATACGCTTACATTGTTGAACGAACAGGTCAGTTATACCGCCTCTCCACTTCTGAATATATTTTCAAATCAACAATTTATTAATAATAACCGTCAACTACCAACGGATTAACTTCATTTTCAAATTTCCGTTACAACGATTACGTCACCTCATTAGTGGACGGAAAGTATAAAAGGCCTGTTCGCCAGCCGACACAGCTCAGTCGTCCGTGCTCCGCCGAGGCGACAACATCTCCTGAGGATGCCACGTGTAGTGGCGAAACGCGTCGAGGTATTTTGCACGTTGGTGTTGGGTACTAATAATTGCATCAGCTGTGCCGCATGCGTATTGAGGGAGGGCGGGTGGTGCATCCTGCATTTGCCTGAACTAATACTAAACGCGGTGTCGGTTTGTGTTGTTAGTTGCCTGCGCCGGCGTCGCTTAGCGGAAATTTAAAGCAAATTAATTTCATAAATTTCAACTTAAATTAATGTAATCCAATGTAATTTAATTTTAATTTATTTAAAAGTTAATTTTATATAAAATTTATTCATGCGTTCATTTAAGATTGGTTTTTCTTAAACTGGAATGAAGCGAGATCCAGTGCTTAATAAAGCGACTATTCCACCTGTTCGCAATTACAGCCAGGAAGCTGTTGGTGCCGGCACGTAACCTGAGCGCCCAGATGTGGAACATTTATAGACTAACTTTTAAGGGGTAATTTACAGCCTGACGGCTGTTTACTAATAGATGTCATCATGAAACAGCAACGATAATATGAGGTGGCTGGCAGCCTTTGATGTGTTGAAAGTAGCAGGTCCACGGCAGCCGTCGATTCACAGCGGGAACGGCACGGTAACTTACATTACAAATTTATGTTAAATTGAAATGAAATTGCATTTAAGGATACCTCAATACTTGTACCAAGAGCTTACACTTCGTCATTTAGAAACACAATGCCTCGTTCGCTAAGCGTGTGCTAACCGCTTTTAACTAAGCCTAATGCCTACAAGCGTTTGAGCCGAGCTTAGCGGTTGGCAGTGGTTTTCATCGCCAGGTCATATTCGCGTATTTACCATTTTGGGCATTGAATCTTAGACTCAGTTTTGAGGAATCAACCAAATTAATTGCTGTAGCCAAATCGCTCAGCAATTTTATTCGATAAAAGAAGATATGATAGAATAAAGTATAGAAATCACTATTGCGAACAACAGACATTAGCCTGAAAAAGTGTTTGAATCTTTTTTTGTGTCGGCGTTTTATATGTTATCTCCTTCTTCTTTCGTTTTTATTTATTTAGGTTAAATTTGCACATTAACTATCGACCGGCCATACTCTTGGTGAATGTAGAGTCAGGCATTTTTAACTACGGATGTTAAAAGCAGATGTAAAATAATAAAATATTTTGCAAAAAGACTCAGTCGTAACCAGCATGGCTTCCATAATTATAAGAGGCAAGTGTTCATACGTGTAAATTGAACTCGAAGAAGCCAGTTGGAGAAACTTCAGAGAGCTTTGCACAGACTAATTAGTTGTTTAGACGACGCTGTCAAGTACAAACAAAAGTATAAACATAAAGAACATGTTAGGGTCTATACACGTGCCAGCTATGTTCAAATTACCTAAAAAAGTCACACAGTGCCATGAGACTACAATTTAGTGACACATTTCGCATCTTTATACATTTACCGCGATACTGTAGCGCGTCAGGAGTGTTTGTGAGTGAACGCGTGGGTGCCCGACTTTTTTTTGTCCTAAGAACGACAATATTTTTTATTAAATGTAAATTTTATATGGGTTTTTATGCCTCCATTAAATTATATTATTGTTATTATATCATTATTATTATAAATGAGTCAGACCTTAAGAGCTATCGTCCCATCTCTTTGCTCTGCCACACTTATCGTGCTGCAGTCAGACCCTTAAACTTACCCAACAAATAGAGGACGACTTTGAGACACATAAAGTGACAGGCACGGTGTTTGTAGATCTATCTGCAGCCTATGACACCGTAAATATCAGACGCCTTTTATGGAAGGTAGAGCCTATTAGTCAAGACCGTAGATTTGTGCAGATCCTAACAGAATTGCTCCACATCAGGTGCTTCCAAGTTCATCTTTTGGAAGAAAAAAGTAGCTGGAGAATACAAAAAAAGGTCTGCCACAGGGAAGCGTATTGGCGCCATTGCTGTTTAACATTTATACTAACGATCAGCCAATGACTATGAATACAACCCGTTTCAAGTACGCCGACGATTTTTACACTAAAAATGCACTAAAACCCAACTCATCTAAGACTGAGTCCTATGTTTACCACCTGCGCAACAGAGAAGCTAACCGCAAAGTAACGCTAAGACTACCCCAAATATTTGGGTATTACTCTGGATAGGTTCTTAACCTATAAAAACACTGCCAGAATACCCAGGCTAAAATTCATGCCCGCAACAGTTTTATTCGTTGTTTTACCTCCACTAAATGGGGCGCGTCACCGGATGTCTTGCGGACTTCCGCTCTGGCCCTGTCGTTTTCCGTTGGCGAATACGTATGTCCAGTTTGGGGTCGATCTGCTCATACAAAGCTGATGGATACAGCCTTAAACGAGACTTGCCGAAGTATTAAAGGCTGCCTAAAACCCACCCCGGTAGAAATGCTGTATCCACTAGCTGGTATCGCACCTCCGGACATTCGCAGACTAGTGGTTAGTAGAGTGGAGCGTCGTAAGCAGGAGACAAGCGCACTTCATCCAATGCACGCTTACTGTACGGTCACTAAAAGACTTAAAAGCTTCATGAAATGCGTTCCCCCTCTCGACCCCCTCTACTGCGAGACGTGTCCTATGGGAGAACGGCCCCTTACCGCCTGCTCCTTTTGTTCCTCCTTCTGAACATCCTCCAGCAGGACACAAACTGACATGGCCCACTTGGAAGTCCCTTAACAGACCGGACCTTAAGTGGATAGATGCAAGGACTTCATGTTCAAGTGGGGATTTTCTGACGGAACTGATCTGTCCTGTGTTTGCGGGTTCATTCCACAAATATGTCCCAATTGTTGTCTTGTCCTGCGTGCCCTGATTCGTGCTTGCTAGAAGTCCTTATGTGTGCTAACGACGAGGCAATTCGCGTCGCCCATTACTGGACACAACAAATTTAAGTCGCTTTACCATCAACACGATAAGAAGAAAAAAAGGTTTGAAAAGAAGATATTTTAATAAGAATGTATTTGCTAAATTTCTATGAGCTTATTACCGTTACTAAGCTGCCTAGAACTTTTCTTGCTTTAACTAATTTAGAAAAAAACTGCCTTTACCTTTTCTACTTTCCGTCTTAGTGACATGGTTACCTAACAGGACTAAAGTTTTAAAGATATGTTATTCCTTTCAGCACGAGTTAATAAGCGCAAAGCATTTGTAATCAAAAGATAAGGGTGGGTTCAACGATACGACGTCGACGTGCTTACCGAAGCAGGAGATTTTCTAAGACGTAATACGGCAGAGATCAGCCTGAAAGTTGACCTGACCCGTAATATTACTACTATATGGCTATTTTATGTTATGATACTAGGTACTGATATACCAATAAAATCTTGCGGTATCTAGTCACCAGATTTGCCCGAGGTGTTCGCGTTTGCTAAATTAATATTTTGCTTTCAAGTTCCATTCTTTGATGCTTCTGAGATGTGTCTCAACTTCTCTCGCTTGGAGTACTTCAGAACTGTTATTGTTGAATTTAAAGCTGCCAAAGACGAGCATGGTTAATGTAGAATGAGCCAGAAAACTTCTGTACTCAGTGAGCTAGACGTTAAGGTACCCATAGAGTATCTGTATTTTGGTAAATAAAAATAAAACAAAGACGTTACGTGTGACAAATTGAGTGTCAAAATCATTTAAGGCTTAGATTGATTGCTTCATATTTTTTACATCTCTTATAAAGCTTGTCTGAATTTTAAATACGGGGTTCGATTCCTCGTCTGACACAGTTGATGTTTCAAGTGAATTTAATACTATTAAGTATTTATAGCGACAAAACACGAATTTTTGTAAAAATATTTCCATCGGATGTTGTGAAAGCAATCTCGCAACATAAGTTGATGTTGATGAGTTCACGCAGCCTACGCGTTAAAGAGAGGACTCGCAATATTCAACAGGCTTGCCCATGTGACGGTGGCCGAGTGGCAAAGGCATACGCCCGGATAGCGTAATACACGGGGTTCGTTTCCTTGTCTGACTCAGTTGCTTTTAAGTGTATTTTATATTATAATGTTTGTATAGAGACAAGACACGTTTAAGGATCTGTATCTGTAGCATCGATTTATTTAAGATTGAGTAATTGTGTCCCAAGATTATTATTTTCTTTTGCGTTTTATTTTATTGCATATTAAGTAGGTATGTACTTAGCGTAAAATAATAGATCTTTGACCTTTATAAAAAATGATAAAAATCTCTTTACACATTAAGACTGAGCGACAAAAACACAGTCACAATTAATCTATCTATGCATTCAAATGTCGGTTCCATACAACGCATCCGAACCGTGAACTTCGAGCTCCAGTGAGTTTCTCTGCAGCCCTTTCTGATGCAAATTGCTATCTAAGACTGAGCATAAGCCATTGAATAGATCCATTGGTCAGAAAGGCTATCAGACTCCGTTATATCAAAATGTTATCCAAATTCACGGAGCAGGAGAGAAAGCCATCAAGGTTCTGTCAAATGTAACTAATAAGGCAAATAAAAAGGCTGATCAGTAAATATAAATATAAATATTGGACGTCAACCACATACATTGCCCTGATCTAAAAGTAAGTAGCCAATGCATTTGTGCTATGGGAATCAGACACAACGGTTGTACCACAACACCCAGAGCCGACAGAATACAGAAAATTATGATTTCTACATAGATCCGCCCGGGAATCGAACCCGGGACCTCGGAGCGGCGACGCCTTGAAACCTAGCGTGCTTAGCCACTACACCACGGAGGTCGTCAAATAGTTACAAATAGAAAAATCAGTAATCATTCAAGTAATAAATGTTTGTTTGGTGATAGTGATTATAATTCTAGTACCTTCTTATATTCTATGCCTTGACTGCAATCAAATTATTGTGCTTTACCGTGCCATATACCGTTAACTATTTTGATAACATTTTCAAAATTACGATTATGCTTCAAAACTGTAGCCATTTCATTTCGATTCAAGACCTTATCATTTAATTGCGGATATAATATATCTACTCAAGATTATTTCAGCTGACATAGATTGTTCCGAACTTTTATCTAAATTAAATTTTCATGCCCCTAAAAGAGTTCTTCGACATAGTGATCCGCTTCATGTACCAACAGTGCATTCAAATTACAGGCGAAATAGTTACATTTGGCGCGCTTGCAGCGATTTAAATAAAGTTGTCAAAGATACCGGCATTGACATATTTAATACCAGTGTTGCAGCGGTAAGGCGGCTGTTAAGTGAACTTTTTTTCATCGATTAGCGCTTAGCAATTGCATAATTATGGCATCGTAATTAGTTTTTTTTAATTATTTTTTACTACTTTAGCTACCTAAAATTGTTATTCCTTTAATAAGGCATAATATTACTATTTTGTTTTAGTGTACCTTGGATTGTGTTCGATTTGTGCGTTCGTTTTCATTAAGTTATTGCTATTTGTGATTACCAATAAGTGGTTTAAATGTTGTATAATGTGTAGCCTATTGTTCACTTGTAAACCCTGGTTATCCTTATAAATAAAATAAAATAAAATAAATAAATACCGCAGAGTTTCAACTTCAAAACGATAGAATATAGACACCATGGGTTACACACTACAAGAGCAAATAATAAACATATGTATTTTTAAGCGGTGTTATAGCTAAAAGCTAATCTTTTCCGCGTCTGAAACCTAAATTATCGTAAGCAGGGCATATCGAAGCACCTTAACCTACTTGGGTAAAAATCAGCAAACCAGGAAACTGGATTTTCGCATGGGTGCCTTAACACACTCATATTATAAGTAACCTTAGGAATTCTTAGCCGGTAATTACTAGAAAAAACCGGTTAAAATCAGCTAAATCTGAATTTGGAAACAACGGTTGGAGCATTTTAGGTTTATGCAAGGTCAACTTATCAACCGTTTAGTCAAATTTAGGGTGTGAAATAGGCTAAAGCTGTAATCACACTACAGGAGGCTAACATGTATACAAATCCGTAAAATTAAAAATAACGTTCCACAGGTGCGCAGCTAAGAGGTTCTTTGGAAAATGTTTATTCTAATTACAAATCCTTTTTCTATTTTTTTTCTAATGGATGCTGAAAATTTTATTTAACTCTATTCGATGATCGTGGAGTTCAGTCCTTACCTAACCCAGATTATACTACTGGCCTTTTAAAACGACACCTTATTTATTAGAAAGGACGTGTAGTTATATCAAGTGTAGCTTTCTTTTTATCAGTCTACATTTATTTAAAATTCAAATTAGTAAAAAAAAATTGTAAACCTGAAACTCATATTTACCTATTTTTAATTAAGGGCTGATTTGTCAATAGTCAGATGAGAAATATTCGTCGAACAAAATACAATATGGCTAATATAAAATATAGCTGAAAACTCACCTAATTGTTAGCAATCATTTTTGAAAACCTGTCATTTTTGAAAATCTGTCGCTTTATAATTTATCAGTCTGATAAGTTTTATCTGACCATTGCACAATCGGCCCTAAATGTAGTTTTGTAAAATATAAATGGATAAAATAATAATCTTCTTTTTACAAACAAGTTTTGTTCCTATTTTGTACATAGGACCTTATGTTTCTAAGGCGGATCTTGCCCGTGTTAACTGGCCTAAGACAGTTTTATTTTTCAATTGAAAGAGATAAATCATTTATACCTACAGTCATTTTATAAAACCCTGCTACTGCCTAATGCTTGAAACCATTTGAAAACCACTCCCAGCCTTTCAATAGAAAAATCCAGTGTGTGCAAACAAAGGGAATAAAGTCGCACAATCGGTCTGCACAAAGCGCCGATGGCACCGCAAACAGTGTCGGAACATGCTGTGGGTCAAAACTAAAAAATATAATAGTAATAGTATAGGAGAGTTACATTAAAACTAGCTGTATAATTATTACCTAACTTGACATAACTTTCGGATGTTAAGTATCTTACAACACTGATGGAGTCACGCGGTCATCAAGATGAAGTTTTCATTGATGACGAGATTCCTGCCAATTTCTGAGTGGCCGAGTCATATTAGTATTCGCTTGGATATAAACAATACCCAAATGAGATCGTTTCTAAGATAGTAAAATACTATAAAGCAAAATATATTGCGCTTATCTATTTTTGGTGCTCTTAGTATTAATCTCAACATCTATAGCTTAAAGTGTTCAGAGAGAGTATTGCGATCTTGCTTTTATCCGTTCAAGTTCCAGTCTGATCCGCATACAACAGTGCCAGCACAGTCCCGTGACGTGCCGATCAGTAACATATCCATCAGTGTTAGTGAAAAAGGATATTGAGACGCACAGAGGCGTTCAGTGTTCACTGTCACTGACACGAGTGCGGATATCGTCATACTCGTACAAGATCTATGCTACAATATGATTTTTCACAGACACTGATAGATACGTTACTGATTGGCACGTTGTTGGCACTGTGCTGGCACTGCTGTGTGCGGACTTTCTTTAATTCCCACTACTGGTTGAATTGCCAAATTGTCATTGATATAAAAAAGTCACTAACTCGTGTAGTGCTGTCCAAATCGCAATACAAAAAGCAGAGCTTTTCCAAGCCAATTTTTCGAGCCAATTTCTGAGTGGCCGAGTCATATTAGTATTCGCTTGGATATAGACAATACCTAAATGAGATCGTTTCTAAGATAGTAAAATACTATAAAGCAAAATATATTGCGCTTATCTATTTTTGGTGCTCTTAGTATTAATCTCAACATCTATAGCTTAAAGTGTTCAGAGAGAGTATTGCGATCTTGCTTTTATCCGTTCAAGTTCCAGTCTGATCCGCATACAACAGTGCCAGCACAGTCCCGTGACGTGCCGATCAGTAACATATCCATCAGTGTTAGTGAAAAAAGATATTGTGACGCACAGAGGCGTTCAGTGATCACTGTCACTGACACGAGTGCGGATATCGTCATACTCGTACAAGATCTATGCTACAATATGATTTTTCACAGACACTGATAGATACGTTACTGATTGGCACGTTGTTGGCACTGTGCTGGCACTGCTGTGTGCGGACTTTCTTTAATTCCCACTACTGGTTGAATTGCCAAATTGTCATTGATATAAAAAAAGTCACTAACTCGTGTAGTGCTGTCCAAATCGCAATACAAAAAGCAGAGCTGCTTAACTGTCAAAGCAACATTGCAAGACGCTCGATCAAATTATAAAATATCGAGTAAAGTATTGAGATGAATAAAAATAAAATAAGTTGCTAGCATAAGCGGTTGCTAGAGTGTTATTTTTACGGCCTTCATTCTACGTCATAGTAATTCACAAAAAACTTGGAAAAGTCATATAAGTAAAATTATTTACTTCCCCCGAGAGATAAAGCATTGATTCATTACTGAAATCGAGTCTTCCTCTTTTGGCTGCTGCCACATTTGTTAATCTCAACTACCCACATTTTTCGACATCGGCCATCGATCATGCGCCATTTATTTTTATAATTTCCCCTTGTTTCGTCGGATTTCGTGATTTATAACAAATAACCCGTCGTCAATGATGTATGGACGGATTGGGCCCATCAATCAGTAGGCGTGGATTGGCTTGTGTTTAACTGTTAGGCTGTGTTTGTACTGGCTGGTAATTGAATTAATAAATGCACTTTCGAATAAGATGCTCGTAGCGTAGTGGTGGCAGCGCTTTAGTAGTGATACCGAAGTTTAGCAACCTGCCGCGCGGTCGTGTTTGGATGGGTGACCATTTAAACCATATATTAAGTGACTTACATGACGAGCATCTCCGTGCTTTGGCATGCACGTTAAGTCGTTGATCCCGGCTATTATAGATTGATATAAGTCGTTAAGTCTAGTCAGAGGTTGAATTTTATAAAATTGATTTGTTTTATATTTCCGCTAAGCGATGCCAGCGCAGGCAACTAACAGCACGAGCCGTCATCGCGTTGAGTATTAGTTCAGGCAAATGCAAGATGCACCACCCGCCCTCCCTCAATACGCATGCGACACAGCTGATGCAATTATGAGTACCCAACACCAACGTGCAAAAAACCTCGACGCGTTTCGCCACTACACGTGGCATCCTCAGGAGATGTGGTCGCCTCGGACGGAGCACGGACGAAACTATGTCACTGGCGAACAAGCCTTTTATATTGCCTTTAGTGGAAGAGTTCATTAGTGAATGAGGTGACGTAATCGTAGTAACGTAAATTCCAAAATGAAATCAGTCAAAATCAAAAAAATACTTTGTTAATTTGATAATATATTCAGAAGTGGATAAGCAGTATAACTGACCTACTCGTTTAACAATGTAAGCGAATTATCTTTATTATTTTGTTGTTGTTTCAAGCCTTTTTGTACAATTATGAACGATAGAAAAAGTATGCTTATCAGGAATACTATGTCTTAAATCTAAAAGATGTTTGGCGAAATGAGACCTCTCAGAATGGTTGTTTCGGTAAACGGAAATATGTTCTTTATAACGTGTGTTGAAGCTACGTTGCTAAGCAGATAGTATTTTAAATAAATTTTAATTTTTAAGAAAATACAATCTGTCTCTTTCCTTCGAAATGCTTAGTTGATATCATTAGACGTTTAAAGTTTATTACCAACGTACCTTATCATGAATGCCTAAATATTTTAAAGCATAACTTAGAAAAACAGCGATTGCATCTTGGGGAGATAGAAGACCTCACATCATTAACTTTATTATGTATGAAACAAAATTATTTCCGGTTCAATAATCTATATAACAGGCAAAAGGAGGGCTTAGAAATGGGCGGCTTGTTAAGATCTGACAACTGTGTTGGTAGCTTACCTTACGAACACCCCACCACCGCTAAGCCCGCGTAGTGGAGTATTGCTCATACTTATCACCTTATACTTGATTTGAAGCCTTTGCCCAGCTGTGAGATATTTACAGGCTTATTTTACATTTTCATCAATAACATAATATAAAATACACCATTAAGACATGATCTTGACCTGTATCTATCTTTGTGTTGTAGGGAGAACAGTAAGAAAATAAAAAATAAGTCAAACTCAAAATCAAAAATCATTCAATCAATTTGGGACACAAAATGCCACTTATGAACGTCAATAATTAATATCGAACAATTAAGGCCCATATGGGGCCAGAACTTGTCTCCTTATTTTTTGGGCCCTACTAGCGCTTCGAGACAAGACACAAGCAATCTGGCAAGTGCTGAGAAGAAAAGCTGGAACAAACTCAGTCACCACTAAAACGATACAAATCAAAATAAACAGGTAGATACATCAGTTTGGTGCAGGCTAGAGTGTCCATAAATTCTCGTCATTAAGATAGAGTTGAATTTTATAATACCTATTAGGGTAGTTTTGACGTGTAACTTAAATTTCAATAATATTATGAGGTGAATATTGAAAAATATTACACAATTTCCCACGAATGAATTAATTGTTTTAGCTAACCTAAAGTTTGAAATGAAGTGTTGAAGTCTGAATAAAAGTGCTGAGCGTAAAACTCGAAAACGCGGCGGTTGAACCGATTCAGGTTTTTATGAATAGGAAATAATAAATAAATATCCTTTGGACATTCCCACACATCGCCATCTAGTCCCAAAGTAAGCTACTCAAAGCTTGTGTTATGGGTGCCAGACAACGGATATAATACTTAAATACTTTTTGTTTGTAAATACATACACGATATACATAGAAAACACCAATACAAACAGACATGTTCATGCACACAAAAGTTTGTATTGTGCGGGGATCGAACCTGCAACCCGCTGCGTAGTAGACGATTTCTCGACCACTACACCAGACGGGTCGTCAGGAAAAATATCAAAAAAGGTAGTTTGGCTAGCAACATCTACAATAATTCAGAAAATTTGCCCATTTAAGGAAAAATCTGAGTATTTTGTTATATCTTAGAGTTATTTTGTTATATTCATTAAGATATATTTTGTTATATCCGTGGTTACGGAACAGTCATTATGAACGCAACTTTATTCCATCATGTAGGTAATACTCTCATTTATTTGACCTGACTGATTTCGGATCTTTGTGAGAGCGCGCTTTAGTATGTTCCTCTTTTCAATTTAGACTAGATCTTTTTGTGGATCGTACTCAATGTATACACAATAAATATACCTATGAAGAAAAAATTAAATAAGTTGTAGTTTTATGAAAGCAGATATACTTGAAACCTTACTTTTATTATTAACAAAAAAGTCAGGCTACGTTTGTGTTGCGTTTGCACACACGACATAAAAAAGGAAAACTTGTCATAGATACCGTCACTTGAAATAAACGGAGACGTTATGTGCGATTTTGGCTCTTAAAGTGGTTAGGCGATAGTATATATACATTGACTTATTGCTTTTTTTCATAAAAAATAATAACATTTATGCATTTTCACGGTTGTTTGATCTGAATTCACCTTAGTCTAAGTTACTATTAATCTATTCAAACGTTTCCATTCCGGAATTCCAAGTTTCAACAACTAACAGCCGAAATAGTATCTAATAATCACATTTTAAGAGCGCTTTCCCATTAAGGCGACTTTGGCAGCGCAACAGTCGCGCTGCTGATAATTTCATACGTAAATGGCAGCAGAGGCGCGCGGCAGCCTTGCGATTGCAGCGTCGTTTTTTGAACAGGGTATGATTTTAATCCGAGCGGTATTTATGAAAATAACTCATGATCAAATATAAAACAGGTATCAGGAACCAAATAAAACAAAAATATGAAACTGATATTTTTAAGAGAATAAAGAAAGAGAGAGGGAGAGAATCCTTACTGCTCTGTGGCGTCAGACACTGCATTATGCTTACACTGAAATCATAGCACGCGCGAATCACGTGCACGCGTGACAGGTACTAACTAAGCAGCTGACATTGCTGATTTCTCCTTATCTGCCGTCTGCGTTATAACCGAATGTGTAAGTAGCTATTTTTTTGGATTTCACGTGCTTGGATAGGTTAATTCCTAATGTTAAATTCATTCTATAATAAAAAACTTCTTGCACTACTGCTGCATAAACAGACGGGTAGATAACGCTGACGTCATGCGTAATGACGTACCCATAAGAAATCAAAAAAATCGCACTGTCGGACCGACAGCACGGTAGATCAATTGGAAGAGCGTTTGCCCCGGTTAGCTAGAAGTTGCAGGTTTAAGTCCCACCTGTGCGCAATTTTTAGTTTCTTTCATCTTCAAAATATAAAATATGACATTGCGAGTGTTTAAACATTCTAAAACCAATCAGGGATAGGTATCAAATGTGAAAAATAAAAGATAATTGGTGAGTATCAAAATGACCAGTTCGAAATGTTAAAATCGTGTTTATGTTTTTAAGTGTCTGAATAAAATAGTAATTACAAAAAAAAAATCACTGGCGCTTATGATATCAAGGTACTACTCTTTTTGATTGCACTCAAAGTCCAAAATTTAAGCTACTGCTGTAATTGAAAATCCATAAATTTCGCACGTTCCGACTGACAGCACGGTAGCTCAATTGGTAGAGCGTTTGGCCTGGTTAGCCAAGAAGTTGCTGGTTCGAGTCCCGCCCGAGCGCAAAAAATTTTTGGGTTTTTTATTTCATCTTTAAGAATAAAAGTCTCATTTTCCAGTGTTATATACAAACGCACAGGTCCTTCAAACAAGAATTTACTCGCTCGCAAAATACATTCTTCGAATTGAACACGGTCTGTCGCCCTCTACATGGAAGCTTCTAGAATCGCGACAGTCTGCGACAAATGTGCCTTTAATATTTTCAATTTTACGCAACCTCGAACTGGCGAATACCAACCTTATTGCTGCGCCGTAAGGACATACACAACAGATTTCTTCTACAGTTATTAGATTCAGAAAATGAATATGCTTTTAAGTTTTCTCCATGTTTGTTGTTTTCAAGTGACTTCAGAGATTCTACAGTTTCGTTAGTTAACTACGAGTAAGTAACGTTTTGTGAAGGAAGATACTTTTGCTTATGATTTAATGACATTCGTAAGACATAAAAGGTTACTTAAACTTCATGAGAAACTTAAAACGATAGGAAATTACATGTTCTTATCGATCATTAAAACAAGATGAGAAACTTAAAACAATAGGAAATTAACTGGTACGTACTAATCGATCAATAAAACTCCATGAAAAACTAAAAACGATAGGAAATTACTTGTTCTTGTCGATCAATAAAACAACATGAGAAACTTAAAACTATAGGATATTAACTTGTTCTAATCGATCAATAAAACTCCATGAGAAACTTCAAACGATAGGAAATTAACCGGTACTAATCGATCAATAGTTCCAATATTGAACTATTACAGGCTTTTTACTCAGATATAATACTTAAAATACATTTATTATAAACCAGATTATAAAAACATGTTTTTAATTATTTATTTTATTTCGCAGTATTTATCATCGTTTAGCTTGAAATGGTTTACTTTATTAGTAATAATATTTCTAGGAACTAGTCTAAAATATAGTCAAAACTGAAATAAGAATCCGCTTTTACCGTAAATTGCAGTCTAAATGTAAATTTTATTACGCCAAATGAAAATTTATATGGCCGTGGTAAATTTAGTAAAATCTGAATTTTCACTGCTAGATCAGTAATTGAAAGTAGTCGTCGCTTTGAAATTCAGGTATTCAGGTCGGAAATAGTACGCTTAGAACTAATTGATACTGGCTACCTATAATATTAATGGAGAGTGTGTAATTGGTTGTACAGGGTCTTGTATTGGTCAGTGACATCCAACTCAGGGATAATAATGAGTGAAGCTTATTCCAAAAAAGATTTGTTTTAAATAATTCAAGTTTTATAAAAGAAAACCTCTTTACAATATTCCAAAAACTGACAAAACTCGCAGCCTTGCGCTTATTTTGCGCGAATCTACGAAATACTACGCCGTAGCTAGATAGCTTCGAAGAGGCGACCTGGCGTTGATAGTTTTGACTAGCTTGCTAGTATCGTAATAAATTGATTTTGTGAGTTTTTTCTAAAAATATGTATTTGTATATTTTTATGGCATCAGAATCGTTTACACAACAACAAACAACCTGTATAAAGATGTTAAAATTCTGACATTGTTTGGGATATTATAGGAATCTAAATATTTTAAACTGGTAACGGAAATATTTTTACGATAAGACAGCTAAAACATTTAAATAAGTTTTGACATAGATGCATAGAGCATGAAGACAAACATCAAATTTAAACAACTCAATATTTAAGCAGTGCGGAAAAACTCGGAGGGAACCATAGTATTCAATAAATATTCTTCAAAGATCTATTACACATTTTTACCTGAGACAGTGCTGTAAAGGCCCGTCTACATCAACCGAAAGCCGATAAGACTCGGGTTCCTGAGTTATAGCTTCTCTAAGATATACCAGTAGATTGTTTTACCCTTCTTTTGATATATACCCCCTTATATTGGGACGAGATTTCCCTTTTGATTTATTTCCAGGGGCGTCCAACCTTTTGCTTTTTGAGAAGTCAAAAAGGAAGCATAAAAAGGTTACAATGGATTCCGTATGATAAGTGTTTTTAGTAGAATTATGGTAACATGTTGGTTTTATTAGTAATAAGATAAGGTTTTTATGCAAAACGAGCAAATGTACCTTTTTGATACCCCAAGGTATAAAAACTGATAATAAAATCACGAAAAAGATGATATAGGAAGTTTTGAAAACATCAGGTATTGCAATTTTGAATTTAAAAACAAGATAGAATACATGGGAAGTTTATTTTTGATACATTGTAAAATATTTTTGTGTTTATAACAAACCAAGCACAATATTTTGTAAAAATAGGGGCAAGTTGCGTGACCTATTGTCATAAAAAATAATGGGATCGCTCATTTTTATATTTACTCTTTTTTTGGGATTTCATACTACGCTTTCATTCACAAAAATGTTTATCTTCAGGACAAAACTGTAACACTGATATTATATTAAATTAAATATAAAGGCGCTGTTAGTACTTATAGAATAATAATAATAATTTAAATATTTGGCGGTGAAACACTCTGTGTACGAAACAAAAGAATATGTGTGGATTTTAAAGCTACGTCACAGTAAGATTTTGCAACCGGATCTTAAAAAGTACCAGAGGATCAAAGAGTTTTTTTTTTTAGTGATGCAACATATAAGTTCAAAGTCTATTTAGATGGACAAGATAACTTTAAAAGACCTAGATATTTTTCCATACATACAGATCAAACTAGAATTTACGTAAAAAGTTGTATTTTTTTTATTACGGACTCCTAAAAGCTTAATTTGAGTGATGTTCCAAAGGTTACAAATACTGTTGATGTCTCCGAGCCTTATGAAAGGGATACGCCATGTTTTGCTTACGTAACATGTTGTGAAGCATTTAGAAAACGATTGGCTTTTGAATACATGTAACGATATGTTCAGTCTCGTAACTAAGTACTTCTTTGATGGCATCGAGATTCGAGTTAATCTTTTGACTAATGTACATTTTTGGTTTCTTTTTATAATATTTAAGAGAAACGTTGATATACGCGGTTTTATGAAATCCATCATATATATGGTTATATATTATACGTTTTCAATATTCAGCTTAATTTATACATCATTTTTTAAAACTTCAATTTCTCTGAAGCTCACAGCTTCACAACTTTTATTAAATACAGTTTTTACAACTTTTATTCGAAGTTAAACTATGAACTAACACCTTTTTAGATGAAATAAAAACTCCGGACGAGTCTTTGGTCTGGTAGATGGCGCTGATGTCACGCGTATTGACGTAGCCTTAATTAAGATAACAAAAATCTCACGCCATCGAACCGACATCACAGTAGCTCCATTGGAAAGTTGGTCAGATTAGCCAAAGCTTGCGTGTTCGAGTCCTATCCGTCTATAATTTTGATATCTTATTTCACCTTATTAAAATACCAAAATGCCACTGTGAGAGTTAAAACTTTCTTAACCTATGATAGTGCATACTTTAAATAGTGTACCTAATTAAAAATTGTAATATCAAAATCAATTGTTAATTTTGGAGTACTCCAGGGAATTCTCCTTTACCCGACTCTTTTCTTTAATAAATATTGATATATGCACTCTCCGAGATGTTAGGAGGAATATATTATTTCTTTAACGGACGACACTGCTGTGGTTTTCACTGGTAATACCCGGGAATCTGTTTTTAAACGTGCTGAGAAGGACTTACATAATACATATATCTAACTGGCTTTGGTGATACTCTTCTGACGTTAAATATTTATAAACCAATAATATATGCTTTACTTCATCTAATAAATCGCAGTCCGTTAGCCACGTCCAAATTAAAATACGTTACTGCCTCAACTCCTTTAATCCAAACTGTACTTGTCCTCATATTGACAGTCACTCAACCCAATATTTTGGTATCACATTGAATAAACGGTTAGGCTAGAAACCACACACACAACACTGGCTCAATCAGTTCTTAAAAATTGTATCCCGATATGGGGAGGTGCGGGCAAGACTTATATTCTCAAATTAGAGAAAGCGCAAAGATCTCTCGTAAAAGAAAAGTACTTGAAACCATATCGCTTCCCTACAGACAAATTGTACCAAATGAGTGGTTACCCTCAGTTAGAAGACTTTATGTTCTCAGTATTGTTCTGGTATTGGTTAAAATCGTGTTTTCGAGTTTTTATTGCTCGAGAAGAATTTTTGAATTAAGCTGAAAAATCACATATTTTTAAGATTTATTAAAGATATAGCAACGTTAATTAAAGGGATATTTGAGGCAGCAGAACATTTAATTGTCTACGAAAAATTACAAAATTTTTTTTTAGTCTTAGACCGCTGGAATATCAAAAATCATTGACATATGACGTTATTTTGCATAGAAAAAGGAAAGTCGATGGGGACCTTCCTACACCTACTACCCCTACAGCTTTTGCCAGAAGTCAATATCTGAGCCAGTCAGCCCATGTGTACAACATAATTGATAAAGTACTTAAAATATTTCCTATGCTACCTTACATTTGTAAGTAAACCATAATTCAATTTACTCAAACGAACATCTTAAACACATTTAACATTATGGTTCCTGTATGTGGTAAACTCAGGCCGTTTCCAAAGAGTCACTCCCGATAGGCATACAGGAACAAATGACTAGATGCAGTCGCTCTCCTGCGCTTACTAATTTACACACTTGGATAATGGTTTTCCCTATAAACACTATAAATACACGTGAATGCACGCACCCACACCCACGCACACAATCAGACACACTCGCTTACGCGCGCGCGCACGCACACACCGACACACATTTTGTTTATACGTATTCTTTATTAATTGTTTTCTTTTCCAAATGTTTCATATAAAATCTATCACGTTCATCGTAAAATATAAATAATAAGTTAACCTCGTGGGAAAAAAGCGATTCCTACTAAAAGTGTCTCTGACTATACTGCGCGGGAAAACTCAGTAACATACTGTGAACTGATTTTTCTAAGATTGATTTTTATTTTCAATCATTTTTACACAATTTTTTCACAGGTAAGGCCTGTATTTTTGGTGCTGAAAAAGGTTTTAAAAAGCGCTTTTTATCACGTTAACCCTACCGAATAACCTTTGCTGCTTTGAATGTTTTTGTACAACACAAAGCATTTTTGACGGGAGATCACGGTGATTGACACTTATACCTGACTGACATTTTAGGGATCCGTTGAACACGTGCGTGATATAAACACTAATTTGAATTTAGTTTGAAGTATTTTTTCTAGGAAATACAAAAAAGGATAAGATTTTTAAGGCCACATTTTCTTTTTAAAATTAGCACATTTTTAATTATAGAATCTACGTAAGTACTTTTTCCATTTTTGACGAATTACTTAGGTGTCATTTTTGGATCATTTTGGATCATAAAGGGTGTAAAAATTTATATTTTTTGTGACAAATTTAAGAAATACAACACTCTACGAAAAATGAACTTGTTGGGAAGAAGTCTCGTTTTTTCGTATAAGAAAAAAGTTCACCGATCGAAATTTCTTCGTCGAAGGAAATATAGTTTTTGATTTCTCAGCGTCACGATTTTTATGTATTTATATTTTGTTCGTGCTTTATTCTTTTCGTGGAGATATTTTACTTGATTTTTTAGGTAATACGGTTAAATTCGCAATTGAATTACTTTACAAATAAGTCCGATTACCTATAATAGTCTATGTGGCACCGTTGAATAGACCGGAGCAACGCCTAAACTATGATCCCATGAAAATCCTTCACATTGTCCGGAAATGTTAAGTATAGAGTCATATTACACTCCACTGACTTCTGTATAATTAGCCTAAGTGTAGGGGTTTACGATACCATAGCTTTTCGGAATTCGACTTTTTCGGGAAGCTACAAGTTATCGATCCTACGTGCAAGATGATTCGTGATAACCCTTAAAAATAGCTTGTCAAAATGTCTCAGGAGTCAGATGGGTCTGTAGTTCTTTGTATATAAAAAAAAGTATTTCATTTACAATCTTTGTCCTAATAAAGGAGGAGTCATGCCCTCTAGCAGCACGGCATTATAGAGTCTCTGAAGAACTAGTACCGGTGTTCCACCCGCTTTCAAAAGCTCTGGTGTGGTTCCGTCCTCGCCAGGTGCCTTTTTGTTTTTAAGGGGTTTTAGTTTCCATCCTATCTTACAGAGCCGATGTCCGGATCAGGATAGGTCCTGGGTCTCTGGCCGAGCTATCAGCGGGGTTTGTCAATTGAGGTGTACAACTGTCCACAGAACTTCTCGAAAATCTCTACTTTCGTCGACGCCACACTGAAAGTTCGTCGCAAAGCATCCTGCCTTCTCCAGAAAGTTGGCCAGCCTATGTCCCCTGGCGTTTCTTTGACCATATCCAAGAGTTTCCACTTTCAACTCATCGTCATCTCATTATCAATAGTATAATATATTAGAAAATTATGCCTGGCTCTACTTATCATTCAATTCCTCCACCTTTTTCAAACGGGTGATCCTGGTGGGTGCATATACCTGTATGACCTTCAGCGAATACCTCTTGCTTATTTTGAGTATAAGGTATACTACTCTGATCGACACATTCTCGGTGGTTACGATGTTATTTACGAGGGACTTGGGGACGAGAAAACCCATCACCAACTTGTTAATTTGGGTACTATTCCGGTAGAAGACCAGGTTACCGGACTTCAAAGTTATCGTGCCCTCGCGCCTCGCCCTCTGTACGAACTTCCGATAAACCCATGATATCCCAGTTGTACCTGCTCAATTCTTCCTTCAACTTTTCGTCTGCTCTAATATAATTAATTATTAGTTGTTATATATAGGTTTTAAACTACGTTCTAGATTTTTCAAATCTTCTTTAATGGTATCACTGACGTAAGAATTGATTGTTACCATGACACAAAGGGTGTTAAGAATCCTCGAAAGCGATCGCGCCACCCTAACTCAACGACAACTGGCCCTTTAAAAACCATAGAAGTACTATCCCCATAATTTAATAATCATAACTTACTTATATTTGTTTCGATGTGCCTTAGCATATTCAAAATAAAATTATAAAGGTACACAAACAATACGGTACCTTCAAACGTTTCTTCATATTATAAGAACCTATATTTAGTCATTCTGTGCATGTTATTTGTAGTAATGCCAGTCTAAGATTGCTTTACCTATATTCCTTTCTCTATTTAAATGCTGTAATTTCGCAAACAGAAGTGTTAATTGAACAAAATAACAACCTTAATCCTTCGTGAAAGGGCGACGTCTTAAGTCTGAGAGTTAAGACTAATTGTTATTATTTTGAACGCAATAAGCTCTACCATTCTGATGGTAATGAGTCCTGCAACACTTTTGTTTGCGCAAAACAAATTATAATAAATAGGGACATTAAGGACGAAAATACTGCTTCGCTTGGTGTTTAAATAAGTATTTTATTTAAAAGGGTGCTTTCCATTTCTTTATCGTTTACTTTATTTTATCCTATCACTACGACTTAGTATAAAACAAAGTCGCTTCCCGCTCTCTGTATGTATGTATGCTTAAATCTTTAAAACAACGCAACAGATTTTGATGCACTTTATGATGATAGTGGTTGCGGCATTACGGCGGTACATGCCGGGGCCAGTGGCTAAGACCACTTACACATTGCGATAGTGACTGTATCGATGCTAAAAGTAGCCCAGTGTGTAAAGGGCGGCATTTTGTGACTGCTTCGATGCGAACGCACGTTAGCATAGCTGCTAAAAGTCGCAGTGTGTAAAGGGTCTTAGATTTCATCAACGTTGAGTGTTTTTCGCGTGGCTAATTATAAATTGATCTTTCGTAAACAAATTTTTTTTTTTTTTTTTTTTTTTTTTTTTTTTCCGTTTCCGGCTGTCATACTGTAAGCATCGTAATTGTGTAGCTCCGTATTATTGAGTGCTAAAAATAATTTCGTACACTGTTCTTGAGACTGCGACGTCACAAAACACAAATTGAAGTGTCGTCCGTGTAGTGGAACTACCGATTTCACACAATATCACGTAAGTTCTTGAATTTCAACAAAAGTATCTCCAAAAAGTGATAATTAGAGGTTAGAAATTCACCAATCATATTGAGCATAGACAAAAGATCAATGACATTGACACTTGTCACAGTAACAGCTAACTAGTGTTGCCAGAGCAAGTAAATAAAAACTACCACTAATTACGTTCCATAACACGCAGATTTAGTTTACAAGAATGGAGGATCAGTTTCAACTATTGTTTGATAAAATGAAGAATGAAATCTCGAACCAAACAATAGAATTGAAAGATTCGATAACAAATAATATAATGGAGAGATTAGACGAAAAACTTCAACCTATTATAACAGAAAATAGAAACTTAAAAATAAAAGTAGAAAATCTCGAAAAGGAAGTAGAAAGTTTAAAAAGAGGAAAGAAGCAAAACAATTTGATAATGTTTGGAGTAAATGAAGGCGAAAGGTCTACACAAGAATTAATACAAAATACAATACATATTTTCAAAACTGACCCTGACATACAATTACAAGAACATGAGATAAACAAAATATATCGTCTAGGAAAGGGAAAGTCTTCTGGAAAACCAAGACCAATTCTGATTTCCTTTACGAGCGAATGGAAGAAGAATGAAGTTATGGGAAAGAAGAAAAACTTCAAAAATGTATATGTTACAGAAGACTACACAAAGGAAGTATTAGAGAAAAGGAAAACGTTGCAGGCGCAGCTAAAAGAGGAGAGAGAAAAGGGAAATATCGCGTACCTGAAATTTGACAAACTAGTAGTAAAAGGAAAAAATACTAACATAAATAAGGAAAAGCGCAAAAGAGAAACATCATCATCCCCACAAAACAATGCTCAACCAAGGAAACAACAAACTCTAATGCCGCCGATTAACAATAGACCAAATGTTTTCGACGTAATGAGGATTAGAGCTAATTCTCTTTCGTCTCTTCCCGCTAAGACAACAACTAACAAAGAATAACAATTAACTGTCGGTAAACGGAAAAATAAACAGCTCAACATGAACCAACATAAAATAACAAAACAAAATACTTCCCCAAGCCGACTGGTCATCGTGGGGAAAAATGACCACGACCCTCTAAAGGAAAAAAATAACACTAACATGAAAAACAAAGTAAATGACATCCACATAGCAACTATTAACTGTCGATCTCTTAGAACACCTGAAAAACTCCAAGAACTAGAGCTGGCAATAGAAGAGTTAAAGTGGGATATTATAGGTATTAGCGAAATGCGCAGATTTGGAGAAGGTATAGAAAACCATGGCAAATACGTACTACATTATAAAGGGGAGACGCCCGGGCTGTATGGAGTTGGATTCATGGTGAAAGTAAATCTAGTCAACAACATAGAAGAACTTAGTGGATTCTCGGAACGTATTGCAATCCTTAATATAAAACTGCCCGTGAACGGAGATAAAGAAGAGAGATGGTCTATTATACAGGCATATTCACCAACTGAATCTGATAACAAAGAGGACGTAAAAACAATTGAGAAATTCTATGAAAATCTCCAAAACGCTATTGATAACGCACACAAAAACGTCATCGTGATGGGAGACTTTAATGGACAAATTGGGATTCAAAATAGTGGGGAAGAAAATACCATAGGAAATTATGGGTATGGAAATAGAAGCAAAAACGGAACAAGACTAGTAAACTTTGCACTGGAAAACAGATTAAGTATTCTAAACAGTTTTTATAAAAGGAAACCATCAAAAAAATGGACATGGATCTCACCCAATGGACAATATAAGAATGAAATCGATTTTATTATGTCTAATAATAGAAAAGCCTTCAAGAACATTTCGATCATAAACAATTTAAACTTCCACACAGACCATAGGATGGTTCGAGTTGCGATGTCAGGAATGTTCAAGAAAACAAGACGATTTCAAAATAAACAATTAGCGGTACAATACTCAGGTGACCCTAAACTATTACTTAATAATCTTCAAACATCTCTAGATGCCGCGGAATTAGAAAAGAAAGAATATCCATCGATACAAGAAAAGTACAACCTATTACTAAATCAACTAAAAACAGTAACCAGAAAAACAAACAAAAGTATCAAGAAAGAAGTCTCACTTACAATCAAACAATTATTACAAGAACGAAAAGAACTTTTACGACAAAAGGAAATTAAAGGAAACCGCCAAAGAGTAACAGAAGTAAGCAAAAAGATCAGTGAACAACTTAGGAAAGAAAGAAAAACTAAAAGATCTAATACAATGAAAAGTTACATAGAAAAGACAGGAGGAATAAAAAAGGCATTGAAGGAGTTAAACTACAAAAAGGACTGGATACCAAGTATGAGAAAGAAAGATGGTAATAGTACAGGTAAAAGACTCGAAATATTAAAAATCGCTACAGAATTCTACCGAAACTTATACCGAAGTCAAAAAGAGAAAGACACTATAAAAGAAAACGACGAAATAACTAATGAAGAATATATACCGGAAATAATGAAGGAAGAAACCATAAAAGCAATAAATACACAAAAACTCGATAAAGCCCCTGGATCTGATCTTGTTACAAACGAACTTCTAAAAGCAACGTTACCAGTAATCGCTCCAAAACTTACAGATATATTTAATGAAATTATCAATACGGAAAACATTCCAGAGGATTGGACAAAATCTACAATTATACTACTACATAAAAAAGGTGACAAAGGAGATATAGCAAATTACAGACCAATCAGTTTAATGTCCAATATTTACAAAGTGTTTTCAAAAATAATATTATCTAGAATCACAAACACACTTGAAGAAAACCAACCCAAAGAACAAGCTGGATTCCGTAGACATTTTTCAACAATAGACCACATACACGCCCTTAGACAAATACTCCAGAAATTTAAAGAATATAACAAAATTTACTACATAGGGTTCGTGGATTTCAACAAAGCATTCGACACACTTGAACATAGATTTATCTGGGACGCACTAAAAGATCAAGGCGTACATGCAAAATACATACGGATACTGAAAAACGTATACACAAAAAGCACCGCACAAGTAAAACTAGAATCTATAGGCGAAGAATTTCCGGTTGAGAGAGGTGTACGCCAGGGAGACCCAATTTCACCAAAAATATTTGCAGCAGTTCTGGAAATGATATTCAGAAATCTGGATTGGACGAATAAAGGACTAAATATAAATGGCGAAAATCTGAGTCACCTACGCTTTGCAGACGACCTAATCTTATTTTCGGAAAACCCGAAAACCCTAAAGGAAATGTTGCAACAGTTAGCGGAAGAAAGTGAGAAGGCAGGCCTGTCAATGAACTTAACGAAAACAAAAGTAATGTCTAACTCCTCACAAACAGAGTCCATAACAGTAAATGATGAAGAAATAGAGTATGTAAAGGAGTATGTGTATTTGGGACAGTTAATATCTACTGAGGAATGTATGCAAAAAGAAATAGAAAGAAGAATAACTAATACTTGGAAGAGATATTGGTCACTCAGTGAAGTCATGAAGAACCAGGATATGTCTATGAGGAACAAGAGGAGAATATACAATATGTGTATCTTACCATGCTTACTATATGGGTGCCAAACATGGGCATTGACAGAAGAACAAGCAAGGAAAATAAAAGTTTGTCAGAATGGAATGGAGAGAAGCACAATAGGAATTAAAAGAAAAGACCGAGTTAAACTAAAATGTATCAAAAACAAAACAAAATTTAAGAATGCATACACAACATACAGGTGCTTAAAGTGGAGGTGGGCTGGGCATATGATAAGAGAGAAGAAGGAGAAATGGACGAGAATAATAACTGAATGGCAACCACGAGATAGTAAAAGAAACAGAGGCAGACAGACTAGAAGATGGGAGGACGACATCAAAAAAGTGGCGGGCCCAATATGGACGCGCATAGCGAAAAATAGAACAGAGTGGAAATCTTTAGAGGAGGCCTATGTCGAAAGACAAGCTGAAATGTAGAAACGACCGTTTACCGATACCTGATTTATGAAAAGAAAAGAAACTGTTAAAAGTTATAAACGTATTTGTAAGAAAAATTACTGTAAAAATAAGTTCAGCAATAAAGGCTATTTTATTTTTTTTATTTTTATTAAACAAATTTTATTTTGTATTGTGTAATCACAAAAAATCTCTGAACGTTGCATAAAACAGCATTATCAGCATTGCACCCATGTGAAGCCGGGGCGGGTCACTAGTATATAATGAAGAAACTTTGATGAAAGATAATATGATGATCATTTAAAACTATACAATATGTTAATTTTACACTTGATCAAACTTTCAGGATGTGCTCTACTCACAGTTTTGAACAACTTCTACTAAGGGATCAATTTCGAAATCGAGAAAAAATTCAGCTGTTCCATACATTTTCTCCGAGATGAAATGAGTTTTTATACGGAAGAGCTGGTTATTTTTCTTGATTTCGAAGTTGGTCCCATATCAGAAGTTGTTCAAAACCATCATTAGAGGAATCCCTAGAAAGGTTTAACGAGTGTAAAATTAACACATTGTATACATGTTGACGAATATTGAATTAAGTTATGGATATATCAAGCCATTCACCTTTTTTTTTGATTAGCTGAAAACAAAATAAAATAAATGTAATATTGGTGTGATATTTCAATTTTCACTGTGTTCTTGCATAAAAACTGATAGTAACAAGAATATTAGTTACAGTACTTTTTGTGTTATAATTTCATATTTCAAAGACTAGCCTCCTCAGGTTATTAAAAAAAAAATAACTTTTCTATTACTTGTGGCCAAGTTGTAAATTGGTGCTCAGTTAATCATTCAGGCCCCCATCCCGGGGGATTCTTAGCAAAAATGTCGGCTAAATCCCTTTTAATTATGATAATCTCAAAAGTCTTGCGAATTAAAATGGAGTCCGAAAAATTTGTGAGTCGCACTCGGAATGAATATTTTAATACTGTCATATTTATCTACGTTGAATTTAATTTGAGTAGATAGCGCAATGTAGGAAGGAACCGTAGGAATAGTAAATACATTTTTTTTAAATTACCCCGTGGCTGGTATTTTTCGAGGTGATTTGATTTATTGGCTAAACCTATACATACCTGCTAATATGGTATATGATAGAGCGCTTGTTTGATGAAAACACTCGCAACAAACAAACTTGGGAAAACAAGACGCGGGCACAGCTTCCACACCCACGTCGTATTAGAGATGCCATCAATACGCACCCAGCGATTAGATTTTTTCGCGTACCGCTAGGGAGTAAAAATCGCTAACGGCAGAAGTGTTCCCTGGCAACTACAATTTGGACGTCTCCAAGAGGAAAGTGAATAGGATGGTACTAGGCACACATAGACCATCTTAGTCTGCATTGTAACTTAACAGCATGTGCAATCGTGTCCAAATGTCTGGATGTCTTCACATTCTTACTATCCGCGTGATTCTAGGTGCACATACAGACTTACCCATAGGTTAGTAGTGCAAGCGTTTTTGGTACGTGTTAAAATAATGGTCCAGAATATATTTACAGTAGATACTAGTCTCTTGTGAGATGAAACGTTGACTCGTGAGATGAAACGTTTGAACCATAAGAATATAGTATTCAATATTCTACCATGACACCAAGTATAAACAAAATAATAACACAGTTACTCACTTTTAGCTAATTCCTCTTTCAAGAGCATCCTTGCACAAACACAATATGCATTGACTTTTTAGAGGTAACCTTCTCCGTTGACGGCCAAGAAAGAACTAACCCACCACCACGGTATAAATACAGTCGCCGTGAGATATCTTGGAGCAGACAAAGTGACCAAATACTACTGAACAGTTTAAAATATCAATAAGTTCCATATACTACAAGTTACCATTAATATCAGAACATTCATTATTTCATTAACATCTGAGCAGATGCTAGTAAATAACTTCTGCCACTTGCCTGCATTTATACATGACTCTTTCATGACAGTGATTACAACTGAAAACTACAAAGCGTTACTAACTGTCAGCGTCATATTACTATAATACACTTCTGGACACATCTATTGGCCCACCTTAGAGTTTAGGTTTCGATGGCCCCTACCGAAATAATATTGCTAGATTGAACAAAAACTGTTGATGCAGTTTTAAACCTGATACATTAAGTCGGATATGCGCCTTGTTAAAGGCAATTGATTTTTGAATAAAAAACATGTTTTATCAAATAAAGGTTTAATTTAATAACGCGTGTTGCCTCCATGGGCATCTACCACAGCTCTCATACGATTAGGCCTAGAGCTTATCAACCGCTCTATGAAATTTTGAGGGATCATCTCCCATTCCTCTTCTATGGCAGTTTTCAACTCCTGCATTGTCTAGGCAACTGACTGACGAGCCCAAACACGTCTTTTTAGCTCGTCCTACATGTGCTCAATGGGGTTCATGTCTGGGATTCTGGCTGGCCAGTCCATAACTGTAATGTTCACATCCCGAAGATATTCCCTGTCGATGCCAGCCGCATGAGCACTTGCATTATCATGCATAAAAAGGGAAAATTGGGCCCACATAGTCCGCGTATGGTATCACGTGTGGTTTGAAACACTCAGGAATGTCAGCATTTAATGTTGGCAGCCGTGGTCCTGTAACAACCTCAAGTTGAGTTTTGCCGCTCGGATATACCGCCCCAGACAGTCCACGAGCCACCGCCATAAGCAACCCTCTCTTCAAAGCAGCATTGTGCGTATCGCTCTCCCTTACGTCGATAGACCTTCTTCCTTCCATCATTGCCATGTAATACAATTTTAGACTCATCAGAAAAGAGTACACGGCTCCAATCTTGCTGTATCCAATTTAAATGACTGCGTGCGAAATGAAGGCGCGCTGTTCGGTGGGCTCGCGTTAGTTTGGGCCCATTATCTGGCTTGTGTGGTACCATATCGCGTTCTTTTAACCTTCTCCGAACAGTTCGAGCGCTCACAGATACTCCGTGGAAGTCGCGAAGTTGGTTTTGTATCTCAATGGAGGTAAGGTGACGATTTCTCAAGCTGGTCGTCACGATGAATCGATCCTGCCCTTCAGTTGTGACCCGAGATCGTGGCCTTCCTTAAAGACGAACAAAGCCGCCAGTCTCGAGGTACCTCCGATAAACATTTCGGACCGCAGATCGACTTAAATTAAGTTGAGCACTCACGTTTCTTTGGCTGTGTCCGGCCTGAATAAGTGCCACAGCTTGGGCGGCGACTTCAGGTGAAGTATCCATAGATTATTGATAGAACCTCACCTTAATGTTAAGAATAAGTAATGTTTGTTGCAAACCCAAAGATATCAATCACTTTTTCAAGAATTAAATCCAAGTAAACCAATAAAACCAAGTTTTCTTAGTATTCGATGGTTTGATATCAACAAACAGGCTCCAAATTGTCTTTTGTTTCTTTAAATTCTGTGTTCGAAATTAAAAAAAAGACTATTGAATGAAATTGTGAATGTGCCAGGTTCAAAACTGCATAAAAACTTTTGCTCGATCTACTATAAAATTTTAGCTAGGACCAAACGAAACTGAAAATAGAACACGATGGGCCAATAGATGTGTCCAGAAGTGTATAAACTATGAAAAGAGGTCCTATTTTTAAATATTATTTATAGTTAAGTCGGAAGCACTTCCTTCTGCAATTTTCCTCGATTACTCAGATATTCAAGACCGACTGCTCAGATACATTTGACGTTATGAGTGATAGATTAGAGTGATAGGTTAGTTGTGTGTAAAGAAGTTCTTGACTAGCTTCTTGACTTACTTGACTTATGGTCCTATGTCCCCTAGATGGGGCAGAGGGAATCCACAACAGTCCTCCATCGCGTTCGATTTTGAGCTTCGCGCTTCATTTCACTCCACATCTTGCCTATTCTATTAGCCTCGTCTGCTACAGTGCGCCGCCAAGTTTGTTTGGGGCGACCATGTTTGCGCATCCCTTGGGGGTTCCAGTCCAGAGCATGCCTGGGGATGTGATCCGGGAATCATTGACTAGTTTCTGCTTAGATATTAATGAAGTAATGAATGTTCTGATAATAATGGTAACTTGTAGTGTATGAAATTTATTGACATTTAAAACCGTTCAGAAGTATTTGGTCAATTTGCCTTCTCCAATATATTCGACGGCGACTGTACATTTTTATATGATTAAAGTACTTATAACCATAAAATAATGAGTACTGGTGCCATGTTAAACGGTAGCTTAATTAGTGTAAATCAATTGACGTAATTTTTACCGATTTCATAAAATAAGGTAATAAATTCGACTCGAATTCGAATGTATGCGATACACATAAGTGAAATTTGATAATATTTGAGTGTGTTTATCTTTTAAGGCTTCCAAAGACGTGTACGAAATTTAAAAAGTTTAAGTATGTTTCTGTTTTTGTCCAAAATTTTTTCGAAAACGAGATAAGTGAAAACTTTTTAATGGTTTTAAAAAGAAAAGCGTCCAAAAAGTAAATTTAATTTTAAAAAAACCTACTGCTTGTGTTTCAATTGTGCAGATAACCCGTTTTATGGTAAGAACTTTATGGAAGCAGTTGAAGTGTTAATACCGCCGGGATTCTAATTGCCCAATTTCATTGATAAAGTCACTCGTTTCTGGGAAAATGCAAATAAGTCCGAATTAGATTTTCCCCTCTTACGCTTTACTACGAAAGATAGCTTCAAATACGCGTACTTTTTTGACCTGTGAAAAATGCGTTACGCATACACTTTATGTGGGGACAGAGGGATTATGTGGAGATTCCCTGCTCGACAAGCAGGTGTACCCACTGAAAACACAGGTGTCTCCCTCGTCGCTAGAGTAGGGGGTCGGGTGATCAGCGGAGCCTTAACTAATAGTCCCTCTAGCCGATTTCGACTACGGTGGCCAGTCACAACGACTAACCGACTGCGCGGGACATATTATAGTGCACAATTGTGTGCGCAAACACAGGTGCACTCTCTATTCCTTTCACTCTCATAGTCCGATGGGACAACAATCTGACACGACCGGAGAGAGTTCAGGCCTGAACTTTCTCGCGTACTAATACGCGTAGTCACTTATGTTGAGTTCGGAGTAGGCATGGTAATGATTGCTATTTTTCATTATGATGAATTTTGAAAACTAATATCACATGTGAAATTTCATTGCAAATGATTTTTGTCGCAGTGTTAATTGCGACACGAGTACGCAACTAATGAATTACATGTGAAATTTAATGTAAGCAAATATTGGGATTTTCGTATCGACCCGCTACAAGATTACAAGAAGATCTCAACTTCAAAACTATGATATTGAAGTTAACATTTAAACTGATAGGCTCCGTAAGTAAATGTATAAATAAATATCCTTTGGACATTCCCACACATCGCCATCTAGTCCCAAAGTAAGCTACTTAAAGCTTGTGTTATGGGTGCCAGACAACGGATATAATACTTAAATACTTTTTGTTTGTAAATACATACATGATATACATAGAAAACACCCAGACCAATACAAACAGACATGATCATGCACACAAATATTTGTATTGTGCGGGGATCGAACCCGCACCCTCTGCGCAGTAGGCGATTTCTTGACCACTACACCAGACGGGTCGTCAAAACACATTAAGTAAGTAACATTGTTTTAAGCTATTGCATAGCTATTATTTTGTTTTTTTTATAGTGTTTTGTCACTATACTACCTTAATAATATAAATAGCAAATTGCACTTGTAAAAAACAACTTTGGCTGTTGTGACAGACGACGAATCGAACCCCGTGTCTTACACAATCCGGGCGTATGCCTATACCACTCGGCCACCGTCACATTAGCAAGCCTGTTGAATTTTGCAAGCGCTTTCTTTAACGCGTAGGCTGCGTGGCGTCATCAATGTTGCGAGATTGCTCTCACAATATCCGAAGGAAATATTTTTACAAATATTTAACAATCGGTTAGGATGAACGAAGCCAATTTATAATTATTATTTTGTTTTTTTATAGTGTTTTGTCACTATACAAACTTAATAATATAAATAGCAAATTGCACTTGTAAAAATAAAATTGTGAGAGCAATCTCGCAACATTGATGACGCCACGCAGCCTACGCGTTAAAGAAAGCGCTTGCAAAATTCAAAAGGCTTGCTAATGTGACGGTGGCCGAGTGGTATAGGCATACGCCCGGATTGCGTAAGACACGGGGTTCGATTTCTCATCTGTCACAACAGCCAAAGTTGCTTTTTACAAGTGCAATTTGCTATTTATATTATTAAGTTTGTATAGTGACAAAACACTATAAAAAAACAAAATAATAATTAAAAATTGGCTTCGTTCATCTTAACCGATTGTTAAATATTTGTAAAAATATTTCCTTCGGATATTGTGAGAGCAATCTCGCAACATTGATGACGCCACGCAGCCTACGCGTTAAAGAAAGCGCTTGCAAAATTCAAAAGGCTTGCTAATTTGACGGTGGCCGAGTGGTATAGGCATACGCCCGGATTGCGTAAGACACGGGGTTCGATTCCTCGTCTGTACCAACAGCCGAAGTTGCTTTTTACAAGTGCAATTTGCTATTTATATTGCAAAGCTTTTATCGCGGGCCCTGAGCGTGGATACTGAATCCAGAAATTCCGTAACGAAAATAACCTAACACCCTCCACTCCGATCGGCACAGCGGTGATATGGCACTTGGAAACTACCGCGGTTAAGCTATTGCATAGCATTTTTACCAACTTATGCAATTACTATTTAACTGCAATTATTATTTTACTAACTACTACTACAACCAATGCAACCGAGCGGGCGGGCATAAAGGCGGGTTGCTGAACTTTAGTTTCCTACTCTCTAGAGACACTCTTTAGAGACAAGCGTGATATTTAAAAGTCATTAAAAATGTTCTGCTATTTATCGATAGATGGAAAATCAAAAAAATATTACCACTGTGCCGGTCGGACTGGGGGGTGTTAGGTTACTTTCGTTACGGAATTTCTGGTTTCGGTCTCCTCGCTCTAGGCCCGCTATAAAAAAAATTAATTGCATAAGTTGATAGAAGTGCTATGCAATAGCTTTACTGCGGCAGTCTCTGAGTCACGTCTTTTTTGTTTTTGTATTTTTGTATTTATATAATCCTTTTCGCTTTCCGCGAGCAAGGACCTCGCCCGTTACATTGCATCCGTCAATGAAATGAAATGCATATGATTTATGATTTCGCAGAATCAATAATGATTTAGAAAAAATAAATAATGATTTTTATTTAATATGATTTTTCTCATGCTATTCATGAAATGTTCTATGCCTAGTTTGGAGAGTAATATGAATATAAGGTAACCTAACTCTGACTTAAATAACAATCAAAAATCTCTCTGTGCAAACGCTTAATATAACTACCAAATCAACCACAGTTTTGATAAAAGATATGTAACTTTAAATGTTTTTTCAACAGGATAGGGAAAGTTGGGACTTTGGACACGTGCTAACGAACATTAGACGTTAAACTTGGCAGAAGGGGGCGTTGTAGACCAGGAGGTGGTAGAAAAATCAAAACCTTTTCAGTCAATTATTGGGTGGTTTTTTTCGACAATCACCGCATATTCCCTGACACGAATATATATAAAAAAACAAACAGAATAACGTGCACCAATTAAACCATAATTTCAATACACTACCCATAGTAAATATAGAGCAGACTAGCATTTTTTGAATAAAAAATACGTCAACGATTGGTCGTGTCAACCCGACAATTACAAAAAGGCCGCTAAGGTTTTTTAACCGCATAGGGTTCACTATCAAAGACAATGTAACGTGATGTGTGTCAAGATTTTTAATACCATCCCAAAAGACATAATTACATTGCCGAATAATCTATTTAGACGCAAACTAATAGAGTGGCTTAGAAATAAAAATTTCTATAAGATTACTGACATTTTTAATACTAGATTTTGACCACCTCTGTTTTGACGTTAAAGTAGTATTGATAGGCTGACATAAATCTTAAATGTATATATATTTTTGACATTGTGTTTATTAATTATAACTAATTAACAATAATTTAGATACAGTAATAATTTAGATGTAATATTATGATAGCATGACATAAACCTTTATTTAGTATGTAAATCCGATTCTGTTGATGTATAAACATTACGAGAAAATTTGCATGCCACACCATGGTAAAGCATAAGTACATTGAATTTTAAGGTCACCTTTGTAAAACCGTGTTTTAGACAAATTAATTAATTTCACTTTTCATTAGAAATGTCATATGTGGATACAGTCCAAACAAAAGTTCTATGTTTCTAGTAAAAAAATATTGCCTTGTGTCTTGCAATAGCCCTCCAAAAGGTGTTATTGTGGCAGGTAAATAGCTACTTAGTCACGTGACCAAGATTGCAGCACAACTTCTTTAGCAAAGAACCTACATTAAAAACCATGAACAACAGAAAGCACACGGATTTAATAAAATTTAAATTACGGACACAATTATGAGGTCTCACACTAGCTTTTTAGCTTAGAGTTTTAGCTTATTTCGTGGCAGTAATATTGAAAAATTCTTCACTGAGCTGTCCGGCGGTTAAAAAGACTTGCTCCCACCACCATGATTGGCAGAAGTTATGGTGGAAAAACGTGGTTGATAAGCGGCTGCTTGTCTAATCTCTATGCCTCCCGCTATTTTTCCTGATTTTGCTAGCTGGGCATGACTTTGCTGAGGAGTCACGGGTTTGACGTTACACTTCCAGGTACTTTTGCAGTTATACAATTGATAGTTTAGATTGATAGATTTGTATTGGTCTGGGTGTTTTCTATATATATGATGATTTAAAAAAAAAAGTATTTTAAGTATTATATCCGTTGTCTGGCACCCATAACACAAGCTTTAAGTAGCTTACTTTGGGACTAGATGGCGATGTGTGGGAATGTCCAAGAGATATTTATTTATTTATAGTTTGAACTAAGGTACTTTTTGTCAGTCGCCTCCTGGACTACACGCAAACGGGTAAACCTTGGCAAGTTGACAAGGCGCTAATTACTCGATATGTGGCCTTGGTAACCGTCTGAAACATTTACCATTCTTGCATTCGGGTTTGATATTTGAATGTTCCATATTATGCATCTGGATAACCGTATCAACTTTCAATTGAGTAGGTACCTAAATATGTAGTGATGATGGGTCGATAAATGATTTCTAGGTTTTATTTAGGCTGAATTTTAAAAAAATATATCATTTTAGTAAGCAAGGGTAACAATTATGAAGTATCTGTGTTAGTATATTGCATTGAAATATACTTTTTGTTTTTATTTTATCATGCAAACTTAGAAGTTTGACTAAACTCAGAGTCAGTTAGGGAATATTGATCGAATACAATACAAAACGCCTACTTCGAACCGCTTCTAACATTTTGATACGACGTCACCTATTTGCAATTATTTATGTACTTAAATGTAATTTTTAAAATTGGTCATTTTATACCGTACCTATTCAGTCGGATAAGTCTTATCTGACGTTGATAAATAAATAATAAATAAATAAATATCCTTTGGACATTCCCACACATCGCCATCTAGCCAGACAACGGATATAATACTTAAATACTTTTTTTTTGTAAATACATACATGATATACATAGAAAACACCCAGACCAATACAAACAGACATGTTCATGCACACAAATGTTTGTATTGTGCGGGGATCGAACCCGCACCCGTTGCGTAGTAGGCGATTTCTCGACCACTACACCAGACGGGTCGTCAATAAGATAAAATCGATCCTAATAACTATTTAAGCTTTTCAACATTTAAAGCCTGCTTAAACATTGACAAATAAGTTCTTACCAACGCTTAATTCAAAAGTTTGAAACATCTTTTCGTAATTATAAAATATAGATAGAAGACACTAGCAAGAACTTGTTAGGAAATGCAACAAGCCGTCATTGTTACATGCTAGAACTGTTGTAACAAATACTCAGTATGTACAGGTGGTGAACTAAGACAATATTCTATTAGCTGCCTGGTTGCCTTGGTTTGCACTCAATAGGGCCTTAACTAGCTTGGTATCACAATAGGGCAATCTTCGTCAGTACGCCATATGGTTTGTAGCTGTGTTTTGTTTACAACTGATAACGCAGGAGGCGAATGCACGAAATGCTACATTGCACAATTTGACGTATTTTCTTTTCTTTATTAAAGGCATATTTTGTGCAAAATAACCGTTTTTGACTTGCCGATATGCTTATTTTTTTATAAAGTATGGGCTTGCTTTTGACTCTAAATCAAGCGTGACTAAGACGAAGTCAAAAATGGGACAAGCTCGTCCAGAAGAAGCCTGTTCACTGTAACTTTGAATAGATTCGGATTGTAATCAATAAGAAACACCTAAGCGGGCAGCGAATACCACTTCTTTGCTGTGTGCATTATATTATAAATTTTGATGAGAAGCGCTTTGTAATTATCAGTGGGACATCGACGAGGTAGGGCTGGTACCCGCGGCGCTCCTAGATAAACGATGGAAAAAGGGGCATGCTTACTTAAAAAAATCTATAAAACTCCATAAAAAGGTAAACAAACTTTTCAAATAATGAAATAAATCCTTGATGTTAATTAAAGTTTATTTTTAAGCTTAAAATATTTAATGCTTTAGAATGTAAGCGTCACGCAATTGACGTTTTCATGAGACCACAAATTTCGCAGGGTCGGACTGACAGCACGGTAGCTCGATTGGTAAGAGCGTTTGGCCCGGTCAGCCAAAAGGTTGCTGATTCAAGTCCCGCCCGTGCGCAAATTTTTGGTTTCTTATTTCATCTTTATGATCCTAAAATATTTGTCAAAATGTAAACAAACAGCATTTTTTTGTTTGGTTACAGATCATGTGTCTTCGTAACGTGAACCTACTTGCATAAAGCTGTTATAGGCCACAAACTGTTCCAAGGTTTATGTAAAGACGTGTGCCTGTATGCAAAAAAAACAGATTTTTGCCTTTTAAATTAATACATTGCTTAAAAGCTTCAACATGTTCCGCCACCAACAAGTCATCACACATCTGGTCATGTCATAACTTTCTGAAAGTGACTCAAGTAGTGCTTAAACTTCTAAATTAAATAATCTGTTGCCTGCATTAGAGTTTATGTCTTACCTACCTATGCTCTGCATTATACTATCTTCTATTTGGCATGAAGTGGGGTCCTATAAGGTATTTAAATAGCAACTGAGAATAAAGTTATTTGAGTGCCACGATAAGAAGTATATTTTCATCATCATCATCATCAAATTTAAAAGCTATGTAGGCTCAATTAATTATTAAATATATTCTATTCTATTCAAGTTGGGGAAGATAGTTTGGCGGTTTTCCTATTGCTTTTCACGCCGCAGTTTAAGAATCAGTTTCTCGCAGCCTAAAACTCGTACCCAGTCAAAAGCTTTCCCTGATTTACTTTTATCTTCAGTCTTTTGCCAGTACTGATGTTGCTGCTTCCCAATAATATCACCTTTGTTACAAGATGATTCCCGATCCTAGTCTGCTCCACATATTTACTTCGTTCTGTAATGCACTAAACCACATACTCACTGTGTGTGACTTGTGTAACACCTCTGTATTCACTAAATTACACATTCTCTTCGTCATATGTTCAATACATCATAAATTTATACACCTATCTAAATTTGTTATAATAATAACGTTTATTGTGGAAATGCCGGAAGTGTCCTCCATGTTGAATGTAATTCGGATATGATATAAGAATTACTTGGATGAATCTTGAGATGATTTAATTATTATAATGATATTTTATTTATTGTAAATTGAATATTTAAAAAATATTAGGACACTTATTAGACTTTTATGTTTGCTGTACGGGGATGCCGTAACAGTTTGATGGGGTTGATTTGAAATGATAGAGAGATTTGTTAAATGTAAAAAACTTGTATATTGAACTTTAAATGCTAGAGATGGATTTTGATGGTAAGTGAGAACGCGCGACTGAATGGTTTGATGGATGCGAACGAACTGAAGTGTTTGTACAAAAAATAATAAAATGTAAGTACAAAAGTAGGGCGAATTTATGCTGACGAAAAGTGTTGTACGTGCTTGCCCGTACATATTCCCGGGCGAGAAAGATGGGTTAGTAGGAGTGATGTTATGCTGAAATGATTACAAGGGTGAAACAATTGTTTCTTAAAATTAAAATGTTTCCCGGTGTTAGTTTTGATGTATTTACAAGGTGATTGACATTTTGATTAACCTAATTGGCTACGTTTTCCGAAATACTAAATACGGAACGCAACACTACAGGGGACGAGCACTTATTTTGTTTTAACACTCGCGCACTTGAATTGGGGTCATTTTTAGGGATTTCACACACTTCACTATATTGACCATTGGACGCACTGCACTGAACACTTTGCACTGCACTTTCCCGCGGTGCTGGCAGCGGCGCTGGCGTCGCCGCCGGCGCAGCGCAGGCGGGCGCGGCGGGCCTGCGCGCGCAGCGCCGCCACGCCCACACGACGATGATGATGCTCACCACGGCACCCAACACATATATGGCCGAATAGTGATGCACGTCATGGAAGGATACTCCGTCTGATAAAGCTTGGCTTTCTTTCATGGCTTTGAGTTTATCCTCGATTTCTTGCAGCTGTTTATTGTGATTGTTCCAATCGAAGTCTGACTGATTGCTCGATAAAATGATGTGGGGTATTGATATGTTGATTAAATGGTTGATAGGTGAAATCTCTGGTGATTGAACGTTAGAGCTTACACTGATTCTACTGACCTCTTTTCGGTGAGAGTATACAAAAAAGTCAGCTGATTTTATGGTACAACCTCGGTCAACATTGAATAATCCGGAGTGAGTCATTTGTATAGCTGAAACTTGATCATCGCATATAAGTTTCAATTGGCACTGTCCACAACAAACATAAAAATAGGTATTGATATTGTTTAGTTCTACCCATCTAGTGTTACATGGACTTGTGAATATTTTGCACTGTCTTGAATAGGGCAAACGCTCGCAGAAATTTTGATCGTCCTTGATGTTGAAAATTGGCTTCTTTATGTGACATAGTATAGTTTGAGAGTTACGTTGCAAGCATGTCTTTAAATCTTGATCTGTAATGGTCATGAATACGTCTTTGTTTAGATTAATTGCGATGTAATCTGATATGGGTTGCACTACTATCTCTTGATTATTTGTTGTTAGGTGAGGGATAGGCACGATTTTTAGGACTTCATATAAATCGCCACCGACAAGTGGTATTGTTATTTCAAATATGATGAAGTTGCTTGTTATTCTTGCGCGAACTTGTAAAAGGTTGTAAATCTCTGACAAGTCTCCAAAATTGTCAATTGGTATGAATAAATCTTTGGGCAGTTTTCCGCTTATGACGCCAAGTTCGTGTCTGAGTTGATCTGGCGTAAGCAGATGGAAATTAAATTTTCCGTTGTAGATATTCGTGATAGTGCTCAGTAATGTTTGTTGAATGTCCCTTAAGCGTAGTAGAATGTTATTCGCCATAATAGAAGTGGTGATAAATTCACTAACAAGAGACATGTTCTGCATATCATTCTGAACTCGAATTACGGAATTTTCTAGAACATTGAGTTTTTTGTTTATCATTTTATGGTGATTGTCAATGATGTTTTCTGTCCGTTTCAGTAGATTGAATTCTGCCTCAACCACCGAAGTTTGATTTTTCCAGAGTGCCGCTAAATGATTTTGATTTGTTCGAATGAGGTTGATGTCTCGTTCGTATTTGTCTGCGAAGTTTTGATCTAAGACGCCGAACAAATTGTTCGCAATGTAACCGACACCGTTGATTAAACCACGCCGCCTTCGGTGTCCTGTGGGTTCGTTCATGTTTTTATTATGACTCATTAATATGGTGTTGTAGTGTTTCAGTTCATTTACCTCCTGATGGAACTGTAATACGATACCGTTGCAATATGATTTGATAAACACTCTCGAGCATAGGCCCTCGAGGTATTCGATGTATTTTGCTAACGCCGCATTCCCTTCTTGATAAGGTTGTGTGTCATAGTAGACAATGAGGCGCCAATCGTCTCGTATTATGTTCATGTTTGTTATGCGATCGAAGTATAAACTGTTATTACTAGGTAATGAGGTCAGATTATACATGCCATTGATAGGCGTAATAATGAATAATAAGAATAGAAACAAAGATAAAGCTATTGACTTCTTTTTGCATGTTTTTGAAGGTGATTTCTCTGATGATGATTGTTCTTTTTCTGTGTTCGGACGGTGTTCTTCTTCCTCACATGAATTGACTGGTAAAATGGAAAGTTTCACCACAGGCCGCGTGAGCAAACCATTTTTAGTTTTCAGTGTGACGACTCTTGTGTAGCCGTCGGCTCCTGGGTGTAATTGGACAACACGACCTAAAGCCCACTTCCCAGCTGGAAGATTGTCATCCTTAATGATGACTACGTCATTTATTTTGATGTTTGGTTTTGACTGTTGCCATTTACTCCTTGCTGAGAGTTGAGTAAGATATTCACTTCGCCAACGAGTCCAGATGTCATTAAATATTTTTTGAGTGAGATGCCACCTTGTCCTAAGATCTGTTTCAGTGTCATACAGAGTAAGAGACGGCCCACTTGATAAGAAATGTGAAGGTGTCAGATAGTCCAGGTCATCCGGATCTTCAGTTAGCGGACAGAGTGGGCGGGAATTGAGGCACGCTTCCAATTGAGTTAGAATGGTAGTGAATTCTTCGAATGTCAGCTTTTGTTCGCCGATCACTCTCTTCAGGTGGTGCTTCAGGCTTTTCACCGCCGCCTCCCATAGGCCTCCTGCTGATGGCCAAGAAGGAGCGTTGAAGTGCCATTCCGTGCCCATACTTGATACCTCTGCCATGAATTCTTGATCATTTTGTAGGTGAGTTAATTCCTGCTGCAATACCTTGTTGGCTCCTATGAAATTGGTACCTTGGTCGCTGTAGATATGACCGGGAACTCCTCGCCTCGCTGACATTCTGCGTAGTGCTGCGAGAAACGCTGATGCTGTCAGGTCAGACACCAGTTCCAGGTGTACTGCCTTGGTTGATAAGCACACAAATACGGCTACATAACCTTTATTGGACTTTACTCCACGACCTTTGCTTGCTTTGACGGCTACATGACCAGTATAATCTACCCCACAGTGATAAAATGGTCGAGATGGATTGGTTCGTGCCGCAGGTAGGTCGCCCATCAGTTGAATTAGTAGACTAGGGTTGTGTTTGCTACATTTGACGCATGATCGCAAGCGCTTTTTGGTGGCATTGTTTCCTCCAAGTAGCCAATACTTGCGGCGAATATGGACTGTGGTTAGGCGAGCCCCACCATGAAATGTGAGATCATGTGCTTGGTCGATGATTAGGTTTGCGAGTCTTGTTTTGCTTGGAATGATTGCCGGGTGTTTCATTTCGGGGTCCATGTTTGCATTTCTGAGTCGTCCCCCGACCCGTAAGATATTGTTTTTATCTAGCATAGGATTTAAGTTGTATATTTTGCTTTTCTTGTTTACGCTTTTGCTCTCTAATAGATCGCTTATTTCCTCGGTAAACTCTTTGTGTTGAATATTTCTGACTATTATTAATCTTGCTTTGTTTAATTCATCTGCTGATAAGTATTGCTGTTTTATATTTTTACTTTTTAATCGAAGTATCCATGCTAGTATTCTGATTGCCTTTGATAATGAGCTTTGTTTTTCTAATAAGTTTTCTATGATCTCGCTTCCGCTTGTCATTTGCGTAACGTTGACTTGTTTTGTTTGTTTGACTTGTTTGATATCTTGATTAGTAATATAAGCTTGTTTTTCGTCATCTGTTGTTTTGTAATTGTCTATTGATTTAAGCCACGTAGGGCCCTGCCACCACAGAGAGTGCTCTGTAAGCTGTGACGGAGTCAACCCTCTGCTAGCGCAGTCAGCTGGGTTCTCTTCTGATTTGACATAACGCCAACAGTTTGATTCCATGGACGTTATAATTTCTTTTACTCGGTTGGCTACGAATGGCTTCCATCGATCTGCGTTACCATTTAGCCAACCTAGTACCACCATAGAGTCGACCCAGCCATAGATGGTGATCTCATGAGTGTTTAGACATGTTTTGATTTTAGCCATGAGTTTTGATAGGAGTACCGCCCCACAAAGTTCGAGTCGGGGCAATGAAATGTTTTTCTTGAGAGGTACTACTTTTGTTTTTCCTGCTACTAAGACAATCGATGCAGTTTGCTCTTTGATTATCTTGCAATAGATGACGCATGCATAGGCTTTAGTGCTTGCGTCACAAAAGCCATGCAGTTCGATGCGGTCTCTATGTTCTGTTTGCAGCCACCTCGGAATTTTATATTGACTGATAAGCTGCATTTCTGAATGTAATTGTTGCCATTGCTCACTGATGTTTTGTGGTACCGGTTCATCCCACTCCACAGACGCTTTCCATACATCTTGAAATAGTATTTTCAGCTTGATGGTGAGGGGTGACAGCCAGCCCAAGGGATCAAATATTTTTGAAATATCAGACAACAATGATCTTTTTGTTATTTCTGAAGTTGACAAATAAATCTGTGACTGAAAGATGAATAGATCTTGCTGTGGATTCCATCCAAGTCCTAAAGCTTTAGCCGAGTCTGCTTGTTTAAAATCAAAATCTTGAGGCTTTTGATCCACGTGTACTCCAACTAAAAGCTCAGGCGCATTGGACTTCCACTTTCTGAGATTAAACCCTCCTGAATTTAAAAGGCTAATCATCTCTGATTGAAGTTTTTTGGCCGTTTCAATTGAATGTGACCCATGAATAAGGTCATCCATGTAAAACGACTCCTCAAGGACGTTAGGTGCTGAACTGTTTTGATAGTTTATTCTTTCGTCCTGAGCTAAACGTTTGAGGGTCATCATGGCTAAAAAGGGGGCCGCTTTTGTCCCGTAGGTAACAGTCGCCAGCTTGTATTCTCTGAGCCTTTCAGATTTGTCATCTCGCCACATGATTCTCTGTAAGTCTTGGTCTTCCTCATTGAGCCATATTTGTCGAAACATCTTTTCTAGATCGGCTGTGAACGCGAAACGATGTTGTCTCCATTTGATGATAAGACTCTGAATGTCTTGTTGGAGATTTGGACCCCTACACATTACATCGTTGAGGCTCTCTCCTGATGATGTTTTATCGGAAGCATTAAATACAACTCGTAATTTTGTTGTCGTCGAGTCCTCCCTAATGACGCAATGGTGAGGTAAATGACACGTAAGGCGACGCCTGCAGTTGTTGTCAGCAAGTTTCATGTGACCGAGTGCAATGTACTCGTTTATAAATAATTTATATTCTTTATCGATATTTATGTTTTTGGATAACTTTTGTTCCAACCTGTAAAACTGTGCAATGGCCTTTGTTTTTGATTGACCTAATTTTTCCTGATAATTAGGTTTGAGTGGTAAGCGAACTTCGTAGCGTCCATCTTCCTTTCTTTTTGTGGTTGACTGGTAGAAATCGATACATTGCTGGTCTTCCGAAGATAGCTCTGATTGTTCAGCTATTTCTTCCATCTCCCAGAACTTCTGTATTTCATCTATGTTTTGAATAACAACGTTACACTGGTATGATGTTTGTGCATTGCCACTCAAAATCCAGCCGAGCTGCGTCTGTTGTGCGGTCGGAAGGACTGTGCTTGAGCTGGCTCTACATATGCCATCCATTAATATGATTGAATAAACGTCGGCACCTAACAAGATGTCTATGTGACGACTTTGATAAAATTCCGGATCGGCCAATGTGATGTGATTTAGGTATGACCAATCTGGTTTATTGAATGTTTGATTAGGTAAGTTCTTGACAAGTTGATTCATAATAAAAGCGTCCGTTTCGAATGTAAAATCACTTACTATTGATGAGCATTTCACACTGATGACGCCTTTGCAGTTACTTGATTTATCTCCTATACCTGAAACCGTTCCCTTGCATCTCATTCGAGGTAATTTTAGGAGTTGCGCTGCATGTTCTGTTATAAGGGTTGTCTGTGATCCTTGGTCTAATAAGGCCCTCATTATATGATATGTACCGTCGATTGCTTGTATCTTTACCAAAGCAGTTGGAAGGAGTACCTCGACGGGTTCATTGACTGATGAATTCGCCACGTGCGAACTTTTGCCGACTTGGACCCCGGCGTTTGCGATTTTGCTTACGCTTCCGCCGCGCGCGCTCACGCTCGCATTACCGGTGTCCGGTACCGAACGCGCTGATTGCGTAAACGCTTCGTGCAACAAGCTATTATGATCATTATTGCACTCGCGGCACCCGTTTTCTGACGAACAAGGTTTTTGGGGATGATAATGAAGACAGTTGATGCAGAATCCGTTGTTTTTGATGGTCTTGAGTCTATTATATGGTGACATTTCCAAAAACTTTGGACAGAAGAAAATGCGGTGCTCATTATTGCACAACAAACACCTACTACTTTTTGATGACGCTGCTTTCTTGTTATAAGTAGGTTGCGACGTTACTTTGCTGCTCGTTGAAAATGAATGTTTTATTTGATTATTACTTTGATACTTTGACCCCTGATTTATTGAGTGTGGTTTTTGAGGCAAACTATCTTGCTTTCTGCGTGCTGATTCTAAGATGGTGAATTTGGTTTCTAAGAAATGCAACAGTTCATTGAGTACTGGTAATTCTCTAGGGTCCTTAACGGACTCTACATACTCTGTGAATGATATTGTATCCAACTTTTGGGTCAAAATATGAACAAGAAGGGGGTCCCATGTGCTGATATCGACCCCTAAGTTTTTAATAGCATTCAGACACTCTAATGTACTGTCATGAATACGTTTGAGATGGACTGCTGTTTGTTGTTGGGCTGTGGGTATGTTCATCAAGATGTTGATATGAGATGTAAATATAAGTTTTTTGTTATTATATCGCTGATTGAGAATGTCCCAACAGATCGAATAGTTGTCAGAGCTTACGTGCAAGTGCTGAATTAGTTTTTCTGCCTCTCCCTTCACCTTTGTTTTTAGGTATTGCATCTTTTGAGCGTCTGACATTGATGGGTTGTTATGGATTGTTTCGTTAAAGAGGTCTTTGAACGAAATCCAATTGATGTAGCTGCCACCGAAGGTTGGTACCTCTATTTGAGGGGTGGACTTTTCTTGATGAGCTACTGACCACATTTTCTTGTTTATGGCCTTTTTGATGGTATCGTATTCTTGTTCATAATACGAATAGGCTTCTTCATATTTCTTGTTTGAGCCATTGAGGTCACAATCTAACTCCCAATGTAAAGCATCGATAACTGCCCAACGGTTATGGAGGGTGCGAAGCAGATCTTCGAACTCCCATTTTTCTGATACTGATGCTTTATTTATCTTGTTAATGGTGCGTTGCAGTGCTCTGAAATTGCTCTGCTGTCTGTTCAACATCTCGTCGGTTTTACTTAATGAAGACGCGGATGTTGTTGGTTTTGATGTAACCTTTATCTCACTCGGATTCGGAGCGACAAATGTTGGAGGTTTTAATGTAGGTGTTCTTGGTCTCTCTACATTTGCAAGCTGATAGTTCTGAATCTGAGCTCTGATATCGTTAAATCTCTCTTTTACTTGAATATACTCTTGATCGATCTGCTTTCTACTTGCTTCATCCAAATCTAGCTGTGATAATATGTTGTAGTTATTGTTATACTCGAACCAGTAGTTGTCTAGAGTATCCAATCTACGTTTGATGTAATCAGGCGACGACTTCCTTTCGGGGCCGTCTTTTTTGAAGTTGGTTAAAAGTGATTCAATTGCTGAAGTTAATTGGTTCTGAGTAGCAAGAAGGTCATTGAAATTTGCCATGATTGGTGTTAGTAAAAAGGACTGATCTTACTTGAGCTGAAGATACTGCCTGTTAGCCTCTGCTGAAGCTGCTGATATGCCGATGCTGACGCGGCTGGTGCTCCAGAGGAGATGCTGATGCTCCCACTGAAGTTGTTGGTAAGACGGACACGACTGAGTGGTCACGCTCGTTGGTAGCCTTGAAACACCCAAACTTGATTATGGGATTCCGTGGCTGGCTGCGCTTCTTGATCACGCAACGTTGGAATGATGTCGTTTGATTGAGAGTCTGTACACTTGATAGCACAGTGATTGAGTTTTGAACCGCGAACACGTCACTTAGTGCACGATGTCACGATAGGCCGCTTGCGGAAACACTTCACACGAAATAAGGTCACACACGCGTGTAAGAGGTCCCGCTACGGTAGCTCGAAGGACCATGTACGGGGATGCCGTAACAGTTTGATGGGGTTGATTTGAAATGATAGAGAGATTTGTTAAATGTAAAAAACTTGTATATTGAACTTTAAATGCTAGAGATGGATTTTGATGGTAAGTGAGAACGCGCGACTGAATGGTTTGATGGATGCGAACGAACTGAAGTGTTTGTACAAAAAATACTAAAATGTAAGTACAAAAGTAGGGCGAATTTATGCTGACGAAAAGTGTTGTACGTGCTTGCCCGTACATTTGCTGTATAACAAATGTTAATTTTGGCGCCAAAGGAAGTTGACTCTGATTGGTTAATGAAGGTTAGATTTATTTCAAATATTGTAACTATTTAAATAATAATCTAAAAGGCTAACTTAATTCAGTAAGATTAATACCTTAAATTATTAATGAAATTATAAATAATTAATTATCAGATTGTTTATCCCTACAAATAACTATTATAGTAAATGTTCAGGGTTTTGATTTGTATAAAAGCGTGCTGCATGCCAGAATATGTGCTCTGTTTGTACTTACTCTCACTTTGTGCCCTATTTTTGTGCTATTTTGTTGGAATAAAACTATTGGAGAAAAACCTGGAGATTTGTACTACGTGTTTATTATTCAAGCACCCCACACGCGGTCACACCTTATACGAAACCAATATTTTGACACTTTACGAAAACCTGGCATTTCTTGCTGAAATATCATATTTTAAATTCATCGAAAAGTTTACTACAATTATAAACCAAAGGCATATTGTTAGTAGAAATGTAAGGAGCATGTGAAGTATTTTAAAAGATCCACGTTAAAGAAATAAAAATACATCATACATTATATTCCTTTGTTACTAAAACCTACGATACACATGCCTGTAGCTGGCACACTTTCATGTCAGTTACTTGCACGTGCATGCCAAGGCATGCCAATTGAGGGATACGGGGTGCTCCAAAACTGGCGCGTATGAAATTAGGGATGCAAGGACGCAAATTGCTAAACTAGCTCATGCCAGTAACTGACATGCAAGCTACTAGCTCGTTTTACAGGTATGTGTTGCGCAACCCTTATGAATGCAACTGGTAGGTACGATGGTCGAAGTCTCTTGTGCCTCACCACTTTTAAACGAAAATCTTTAGCACACCTTACACAAAAACGATAGTTTCCTCACTAGTACCATTATAACTTACGTGACAAACGGGATGACTGGAAGGACATTAATTGATACTAATTTTTCAAAGTTTCGAGATTAAACTCGCTATTAAATCGCTTTAGCAGTTTACAATTCACACTGAGAACTTCATTCCGGACGCAAGAGCTTTTTTTGTAGTCGGTCTGATTTAGTATGTGTAATATATTTTGCATATTTTCAGATGCCGCGCGGTTTTAGCACAAGTGAAACGCAAACAGTATCATCATAACTTACTTATTGTTTCTTAACTTCAAGGCTAAATTAGATCTAATCAACCATAAAGAGAATCAATATTCTCTTTATGGTTGGTTCTACTTCTAATCAATGTTCTCTTTATAGTTTCTTCATGTCAATACATGAAACAGGTATCAACCCTAAGGAAGTAAGTTTCGTAAAAGTATCAACAACTCCGTGGTATCAGATTGGCTATGAAAAGCAAATCGGTACGGATCGTGTTTGCTGCAATTTATGACAGTTTTTCTTGTGAAAGACATATGGCACGCTGCTACGAACATCGAATTCGAACGACTACGTCGTTAGTAGCCGTGACATCGCATGCGCCGCTGGTCAAGCATAAGTCGCGAGTTGATTTCGATCCGAGGTGGTTACGCTAAGAATTTGATAGGTATGTACAGTATAGAGTTTCATAGAAATAATACTGACCATCTCGAGTCGATACGGTGCTGTTCTTTTTTACAGGAAGTTAGAAATGCTTTGATCTCTAGTTTCATGTTACTGCAGAAAGTGCAACAGGTAAAATCACTTCCATCAACATTGTACAATCAATAGGAAATCTGTAAAAGGAAATTCAACTTCTATGGGTGCACTCATATTTTTACTAAGGGTTTGTCCTGCTCATAAAAAGCCTTCATAAAAGGGGGCCACACACTAGGTTCCGACAACAGCACGTCAAGGTTAACACTGCGGTATCTTATACAGTTGTAATAAGGGCTAGTTTGTTACAAAAGCGGGAAGCCTAATGTGCTGGCGACTGTAGACTATATACTAAGGTAAATATTTAAATAATTAAATTGTTTGGAGATTCTCCCAATAACAATACTACGGTGCTAATTCATAGTGTGCCTGATTCTAGTGACTTAAACTCAATGAAAATAAGCTTTTTGTTTCAAATAAAAGAAAAGTGACAGACTACAAATATTAAGAGCTGCAAATAAAATAAAAAATCAGTAGCAAAGAAAATTTAGGAATTTGGAAATAATTTAGCGCTGATATTTCCATTTTTCCAAACTACTAACAACTGTTCAGTATTTATATTTTGTAATTCTTAGCTATAGTAGTCTTTCCCTCTTCATGTATTTAAAAATAATGAGATATTTACTTGAGTATTATTTGCATTAAAAGAATCAAGTTCAATGTTTAAGTAAGAAGTTCCCAACAAATAGTTCAAATAAAGAATGTCATTTCGTATGAGGTAGATATATGGCAGTTAGCACAAGCCGGAACTAATTTGACCCCTGATAGATCCTTACTAAAGTAATTCTTTGGGTCTGAGCGCACTGTCCTTACTTACGCTATGCATTAAACTTTTGAGGTTAAAATAACTTTATTTGAGGGTTAATACTCTTTCTAACTGGAGTTTTATTAAAAAGCCAGTTGAATTTATTTTCGGGCTGCATTTTAAAGTGAATTTTAAGTTTTGGGTGCATATTTCGAGCTGTCTAACGGCCGTTCCCTATATGCAAACTAAGATCAAAGATAGATAGCTATCCTCGAACTGTTGTCACCAGCTATCGAACATAATAAACAGTTTCTATATTACAGATAGGTGTTGCTTATCTCCAGTTAGCAGAAGATAGGCCACATTATCCAAGCCCTCCCTTACGTTTCGAATTACGCAGTTGTACAAAACCCTCTCAATATCGTCGCGTCAACGTTTTCACGATATTTGTGGACATTATGTATCACCAAGGATAATATTTGTATAATACGTTTAAAATAATATTTATTTTTATTGCTATGTACCTAATTATATATATGTTCTATTTTGGGTAAAAATATTATGTGAAGCATGCATAGACTTTACGTAAAATGGAACGTTTTTGAGCTCTGACAGACAGCTGATTGATTGACATCATACCTACGTCAATTGATTGAAAATTAATACTTTTTAACGTAAAAAGTATTTATAAATATTAAAATTCAAAACGACCGATTGAAAAGAAATAGAAAGTTATAGTTCCAGTTTATTTTCGCAAACGTTTCAGAATGCTATCAGTCCGATTGCTTAGAAAAAACAATGTGTCCAGCTGGTAAACAATGTATTCAAGGAGGACTTTATTTTCATAAAATAAGTGCAGTGAGTGAGTATCAATTGTACTTTCACAAACAAGTCGTTTACGGTTTTTAAAGGATATTGACCAAAGCCGAATCCAGATTGCGTCTTTGTAGTTTATATTTTAAAAATCTTGTTTGAATTATAATTGTACTGGTATTTTAAGGGTACCTCAACACCCGAGCGGTCGCATGCGACCGCATAACAATAGAATACCTATTGTGTCTCGTAGTAAAATATAACAATTACCTTCTGAATGTATCAAAATGAATGTAGGTGAGGTGCATTAACTCTGCAATCACAAAACATAACTTCAAAATGCCTAATCTGCCATTGAATTCCTTGTAAACCTGATTATTTATCAAAAATATTTTTTGTGTGTATTCTTTCAAATATTTAGGTATATATTTTATCCAAACATTTTGTAAAGACGCATGCTGCCACAAAGTGTGCAGAGTTTCTATAGAGTTTTGGTCAATATCCTTTGCTTAAATACCAGTTGTTTTCATGTTATACTGATTTGTTTTATTTACTTCTTTCAGCCACAGCAAAAAGTCCACCTTCCCTTGACAAAGAAATAGATGATGATGCTGATGGAATTATTTCAGGCTCATCGAATGCTATGCAAAGCATCGGGTACCTTCCCAGTCACTCAGCTGTTCCCAGAGAAAAAGTTGACTGCTTGAACTTGGATTCAATATTGTTCGCCACCCGAAACTTATGTTTTTCATAAATTGTACGAGGTAGCACCTTACATTCTACAACTACGAACACGTCAGTGACCTACATAGCAGAATCCAGCACCGTCGGAACTCACACTGGCGGCCCACCTATTAATGTATCTGTTAATATTTTAAATAAACTAATTTACTACCAATAAATCAGATATTATCCGTCCTTGTTGTTCTCATTTCCCTTCACTGCAGCAGATACCTTTATCCGTCCCTATGATCAGTTTGGGCAGTCTGTCAGACTGGTAGCGGGTCCCACCACCTACCTACCATCTTAAGGCTGCTGCCCTGGATGACCTGAACGCAGCTCTCCTACCACATCATCCTTATTATATCTAAGTATCTTTTGTTAGGCGGGGTTATGGCTAGGGTCAGTTTCTTAGGGTAAAGGAACATCATCGCCACTAGGGAGAAAGTTTCTATCATAACCTTGTGAGCAGCAGGACTTTTACATAAATAAATCAATGAAACATTTAAAACTAGTACCAAATTTGCCAGGGTGTACAAGAGCGTTATCCTCCGAAATCCTAAGATTGAATTCTGGGGTTACTAGAGATAGTCAAACTGACTGACAGTCAGATGAAAAACATTATAGGAACGCAATAAATGTCAATTTCATACAAATGCCTATCCCTAGTAAGCTATCCGTCCTCCCATCGATAAGATGCATCCAGAGATAGTTTACCCTACTGCCAGTAGGTTTATAGAAACAAAAAATCTAAAGGTAGATAACCATTTCTAACTCTAGTAGGGCAAAACCACAGTTAGAATGGATATAGGGAACGGCCGTAAATAGGTGTGTTTGGAAATACGGCTGCGGTAAGGACTACTAAGCTTGTTTTATTTATATTCGGAATGAAAACCTTTCATGATTTTTTAAAACGAAAGCATATATCATTTTTAAAACGGACGGACGGACTTTGATGTAGAATAGTTAACTTTGTAACGTCATGTTGCTTTCTGTCTACTAGTACAAATAAATAATATATCTAGGCCTCAGTCTGAAGCACAAGAAATGACACATTTTTGATATTTCGATTTGAATTTTCTGATTGTCTGCTGCGTCAAATATCCTTTTAACTTCTGTATTTATACGTCATTCATATATTATTAATAACATTTTTGAATAAAGCTGAAGATATAGAATATTTAGCTAAATTAAAAAATGTTCTTAATCAATAAATAAACGAAATACATTTATTTCAGCAATTTTGAGGGCCACATAGGAAGTTAAAAAGGATAAAAATATGTCGGGACTGCCATTCCAGGCGTTTTAGTTTTTAACAACCTAATAAGGTGCACCTAGGAACAATATTTTTGGTATTATAATAATAAAAATAACTCTTACTAAGAGTCGATTTTAACAATTTCAGATAGAAACGATTTTAAAAACTCATTTAGGGAAATTATGTGACATTTTCGAATTAGGAGTTTTGTATTGTATGCGTCTAATTTTCTTATCTGACGTTGGTAAAATCGAATCGAAATAAGTTAAGAAGAAGAAGAAAGGGATACTTGTTAAATTCCGATAATCACTTTGTGCCTTTCAAAAAGTATGGTTTTATCGTGGTATAGTGGTTTGCGTTGTTATCGACATCAATTCTTTTAAAACAAGTTTTCCTCTTGCATCCATCAACCGCTACCAGTAAAAATGTAGCCATAAAAAACAATGTACGAAACAGTGGTAAAACGAAAACAGTGTATGTTCAACATACCAGAAACAAGACTAAATGGAAAACGTTTAGTTTTCAATCAAACGGAGCGGTTTTATAGCGAGGCTAGTGATATCCTGTGACCTCGTCTGCGTAAATTTAAGATTCACAATGAAGCAAATCTTATTTGTCATACGAAAAAGGATAATGTCTTTGCGCACACACAGTGACACACACACAATTTGTATATAAAATAAAATATTTGCCAATAAGGTGACAGTAGGTATAATCGTGATAATCATACTATTTTCATCCAGCATTTCACTTTCGTAGGGTTTGGTAACTTTTATTTTTTTTAACATAAAAAAATAGTAGTAATACAACCCTGCAACATCTGTCGTTAAAACTGACGGGGCTTTAACAGAAATGAAATACCAAAATTTATTGAATTTTATGGTTTTAAATGCGCACAGTTAAAGAGGAAAATATAACCCCAAAACTTTAAAAAACAGAGTGAACAGGCTTCTTCTGGGTGAGCTCGCTCCATCGTCGACTTTGTCTAAACCCAATTAGGTGTAGGCTAGAGTCAAGAGCAATTTTCCATTTCGAATAAAAATAAAAATAACAATAAAAAAAACTGTTTTCCGGATCCAATTTAATTTATATATTTGTGTATAATTTCCTTCGGACCGGTGTCGGCTATAGCGACCATTTTGGCTCCTAATCGATTTTTCTCTGATGCGCAGGAAGATGACTTATAAAGCCTATCGTCGATACAAACTCACGTGCACAATACGGGCACGTGAGCCTGCTATTGACATAATTAAAAGTGATGGCAGCAGGCGTCCAGGCCTGCTGCCATCAGGCAGGCGTCAGGCCTTTTAACTGGTAGGCTGTCTGACTTGACACTGCTACTCTAAATCACGCACTTGCAAAACACACGTCATTTGTGTCAAATAAAGTTCTCATTCATTTATTCATTGAAAATAATCCTTGGAGCCTGTACAAAGTTCAAGATCTTAGGTTCTCAATTTTGGATTGTATGTTGCTCGTCGGTCAGACTTCTCTTTTATATGAATGGTAGTTATTTGCAGTAGAAAATCTTTGATTTTCCGATCCGCGTGCAGCAGTAAAGCTCAGCTATCTATAAAACCGGCATATGACTAGTTTTACTGCTGGCCATTCAGAATGTTGATTTTAGAATCTTTAAAAAGGCGACTGTAAAATGACGTCGTTACTGAGATAGCTCTACGTGATTAAAAATCTGTGTAGAGGGATTCGTATAGCTTTATTTTGAGTTTGTACTATCTACCGACATAGGTGAAGTGAGTGTACACTTTGAGTTTCGCTATATGACTCCATAAATGTATCAATGGAATAACAAAGATAAGACTTGCAGCGAAATAAAGCGCGAAGCTGATCTTGGACGCTTTTTCCACATTTAGGGGACATTCCCGATTTACAGGAACTTCGCTCATTATCAACAGCATTGATCATCTTTTCAGTCCATATAAAGCAATTTCTTTCTAAACACTACTACACCTACTTAATCATCACCCAATTAATCAGTGAAATTAATGTTTAAAGGAAATATAATTTTTATGTCGTCCTCGCAACGAACAGATTCACAAAAATGAATGAAAACTAACCTTAATAATTTCCACTAAGCACTATTTCACCATTTCCTTTTCCTACCGGGTCAACCCGTACCCAGTTTACTAATGGTAACGGATTTGCTTAAATATTTGAGCACACGGAACACGCCCGTCCTAGGCTGGGTAATTCGCATTAATATCCGCTAAATATATGATAAGCACTTATGCCTGAGATTATCCGGTGAAGCTGTCGACAAAAGGGTTGGAAAATTGTACGTGAAGTAAAAAATAGGGCTTAGTTTTGAGAATAAGTGTTAATTTAACAGTATTATGTCTTTCTAATAAGTAATATGTTTTATTTTAAATAATAATAACCAGTTAAGTCGATCTCGCATGTCCCATGAACCTCACCATTCATCATGTCGGACTAACCTACATATAGTATTTTCTTGAAAACCTTAAAGTCACTTCTGCCTAAAAAATAGTCATTCAATTTGACGACCTCCGTGGTGTAGTGGCTAAGCACGCAGGTTTCAAGGCGTCGCCGCTCCAAGGTCCCGGGTTCGAGTCCTGTCGGGTCAATGTAGAAATCATAATTTTCTATATTCTCTCTGGTCTGGGTGTTGTGGTACAACCGTTGTGTCTGATTTCCATAACACAAGTGCATTATCTACTTACACTGCGATCAGAGCAATGAATGAGATTGGTGTCCAATATTTATTTATATTTATAAATTTACATCGATTCGTGTGGACAGTACTTACTTGTAAATTGTATAATCTGCATAGGTAATTTAGTTTACACATCAGTATATATACCTGTAAGGTATAAATATTTATTTTTGCTTGCTTATTATGTACATCGTTCTTACTCTATCGTTAAAGAGTTTTCCAGCAGGAAAAAATAAGCTTATTTTCAAGATAATTGCAAAAATATTTCTTGCAAAGTATTAAAAGTTATACAATGAATATACCCGTGTGCTAACAACAGGGGATAAGACGTAGACCCTACTAAGGAATTATTTTGTTTTAATATATTAGCATTTTTTTGGTTGACCTGTTGAAAATGCATTACACATATCCTCCCTGTGAGGACAAAGGTGTTATGTGGGGCTCTCTACTCGACAGGCAGGTATACCCACTAAACCACAGTCGAACGGAGGGTCGGTGATCATCGGAGTCTTGACTATCCCGCGTGTGTGTTAAGTAGCTGCTCCAAAAATAGGTATTTACTTAATCTTCACAACTTTTAGGTTCAATTGCACGGGTTCCAGGTTAACTAACACTTTTCTCATGACAAGGATAGAAAGAGGCATGCCACGGAAAGTACTTATATCCGGACATGCCTGTCCTGATTTAAAAATGGAAGCCCAAGTGACTTTGCCGTTCAATAGTCTACTATCAATAGTCTATTGTTTGGGCTATCGTTTGTATCTAAGCTCAATATTAAAAGTGCTATCAATTTATCTTGTATAATTGCAATTAATTGTATCGGCTCTGAGTATTGTTACCACTATCGATACTATCAATATCTTCCATAGTTGTAGCGATAGTCAGAGCCAATACGCTATCCACAGTATTGCCATGTGCTAATAGTATTGACCCTAACTGAACTCTCGTTGGGCCTATCGATATTATCAATGACTAGCGCTCCCCCGCGACGGCGTCTGTGCGTTTTGAGTTTGCTACCTCCTCACGATTTGAAGCTATTATTAATTTAGCACTTCAAAGCCACTGTCTTCTACGATAAAGCCATAAGAAGTTCAGTACCAGTCACCAACGTGTTCTCGTCACCGCAGTAGGGGCCACAATTCCAATACTTCAGAACAGCAATATGTCTTGTTTGGAGAGTTTAGAGTTTTTTAAGCCGAGAGTTATTGACTTATCGACCGCCTTCTTGGTTGTTTGTCGACTTTTTCTCAAAAGGATGTTCTAATAATGGGTTTGTGCTTTGTTCGTCGACAAGACTTTTTCATGGTGCAATATTCTATTCTGTGTCTTAGATAGTTTGTTTTTAATACTTTTCTGTTATTGAGCACTGTAGCAAAGTAGTGAATTTAGGGACAATATTATGAATAAGGGATCTGCGATACTTTATGCACTCGATCCTAAGCATAGTTTTAAAATTTTATACGCAAGACCCCTTACACACTGCGACTTTAGCATCGATGCAGTCGCGATGCAGCATCGGTGCATTCGCAAACTGTCAACCTTACACACTGCGCTACTTTTAGCATTGATGCAGTCGCGATTAACACGCGCGACTAAATCGATGCTAAATTAAATCTATTCATTGCGTTAGTCGCGATGCTGAAGCGCTTTTTCAAAACGCGTAACTGCATCGATGCTAAAAGTCGCAGTGTGTAAAGGGCCTTTTTTATTTACGCAAGGTTGATGAATGCTGATAAGTACTGAATTACGACTGTTTCAACAAACTGGCAGTATGTTATGCATGTTACTTGAAAACAATGTCATAAACTTCTGTCAAATAAAAATTAACCATGATTTATTATTCGACGACCTCCGTGGTCGAGTGGCTAGCACGCTGGTTCCAAGCGTCGCCATCTCGTGAGGTTCCGGGTTCGATTCCTGGTCGGGTCAATGTCGAAAACAATATTTTCTATATTGTCTCGGGTCTGGGTGTTGTGGTACCACCGTTGTGTCTGATTTCCATAACACAAGTGCATTGGCTACTTACTTTGGGATCAGAACAATGTATGTGATTGGTGTCCAATATTTATTTATTATTTATTATCAATATGAGTCAAAATCAGCGTTCAAACTTAAGAACAAAGTTATGTCTTTTACTGAATTATTTACGATCTGACAATAATTTATTAGTTCTACATTTGATAACAAAACTTCTACTAAAAGTGGATGTGTCAAAAACAAGATGGATTGAAGTAATTCGATAGAATTTAGCGTCGAAAGTTTTGGGTAAGCTTGTTACCTAAAATGTATTTTTAACCGACTTCAAAAAAGGAGGAGGTTATCAATTCGACTGTATTTTTTTTGTATGTTTGTTACCTCATATCTCAGTCGTTAGTCGACCGATTCGAAAATTTTTTTCGCCTACTTAGAGAGTGTACCTTCTAGTTGGTCCCATTGTTGCCGATTTGGGATCTGAAGATGGGATCTTGGGGTAATCGAGGGAAACCCTCAAATTTTAAAGGCACGTATAGTGTTGTTTTACTAAAATCTTAATGTTGACGTATTGTTATGTCTGATAGTCCACATCTTGTGGGGCTGAGCTGATGGTGGAACTCCTTAACGCTTAGGAGTTCAGTAATTATAATGATAGAACTTATGATAGGTAGTTTGTAGCTTCTTAAAGAACAGAGTCATAAGGTGCAACTTCCCCCCCCCCTCCCCTCTCTTGTAATCTCTAAAAATGGAGAAATAAAATTAACTTTAAAAAGTAAAAACCGACTTCAAAACCAAAATGCACTAAAAAGTCTTAATTAAACTCTTGAACATTGAAAGGAGAGAAATCCATTTTAGGGAAACAATTTCTTTTTGGAGTCGGTGCTGCGACAGGTAAGGCTGAATTTTCAAAGTGATGGCACCGACTCCAAAGAGAAATTGTTTCCCTAAAATGGATTCCTTTCCTTTCAATGTTCAAGAGCTTATTTAAGACTTTTGCATTTGCATTTTGGTTTGAAATCGGTTTTTACTTTTTAAAAGTTATTCTATTTATTCTACAGGCCTAAGAGTAAAAAAAACAACAGTTTATAACCTTTTTGCTCTTCGCTAGATTCGTAAAGTGGTCAATGATAAGTTTTAACATACATATTTTAAGTAAAGATACATAATTAATATTGACTAGTGTTAAAAATATTTTATATGCATGAATGAAATAAATAGTTTTGAATTCAACTTTGAAATATCCAGGCATTCTTAGTACAAGTATAAACAACTTAATTCTGTTTATTGTGTGTTGAAAAACTCATATTAATACCTTCTCCGATTGACCCAGAAAATCTCTGCCTATATTCCCTCACGTTGCGCTCATCTGAATTTATAAGCGAAATCAAAACAATCAGGTACACACCGTGAATGTACAATATTCTGATGTTTGAATAAGGCTTTAGTCACACAATGAGCTTAAAATGTTGTTAGACAGTTTTTTTTAAAAAAATGAATAAATAAATAAATATCTTTTGGAAATTCCCACACATCGCTATCTAGTCCCAAAGTAAGCTACTCAAAGCTTGTGATATACATGGAAAACACCCAGACCAATACAAACAGACATGTTCATGCACACAAATGTTTGTATTGTGCGGGGATCGAAATGGATTCTTATCAATAATGGTTAAGAATTTAACAAAGTTTAAGACTTTTAGTGCATTTTGGTTTTACAGTCGGTGTTTACCTTTTTAAAGTATATTTTTTCGTTACACAATTCTGATGAATTTGACGACATCTCATATGTCCAACAAACAACAAAATTCGTCCAGCCATTAAGTCGATAAGGCGTGCAAAGTATTTCTAAATTCATGCGTTGACCGTGTTGTCTTTTAAGTTTAACATCCTACACCAACTTTTTGAAGGTTGTATAATATATTACAAAAACCTGTAGAGATACCCGCACCCCTTTAAACTTAAAATAAAATCAGAAGTGTGGTGTACCCCTTATTCTGTTTACCGACGGCTTTCAATGCATTTGAAGAATACAGATTCCTAGTCACGTAGAGTTTGCTTAGCACAGTTTGTGGTTTTGGACCAAAATGGCGGATTTTTGGAAACAAATTAAGTTGTTGAAAAATATGCAATGAATGGTAAAGGTTCATAGCAATGGAAATATACTTGAAAGCATTTTTTTAAAGATATCTATTGTAGAAGATCACACAGATAAGGACAGTTGGTTTATAATACTAATAGTTCCCCTAGCTGATTTTTAACTAACTAACTATCCAACTTCGTGCGACATATTATAGTGCACAAGTGTGTGCGCAAACACAGGCGCACTCTCTATTCTTTTCACTCTCATATCCCGATGAGACAGCAATATGACACGACCAGAGAGAGATCAAGCGCAGGACTAACGGTTTTACATAGTTTCGAGGCACGGGGGGGAAAAACACCGCCAACTTCCAACCAGGCTACCCTGAGAATTTCTGGACAGGAAACACAGGTACATTTATTTTGTCCTGACTGACCGACGGGTCTTTTGGCACAGCCTTCGCATTAAAGTAAAGTAAATACAGTATCTTAGGCAGATTCCTCAAATACTGCTGTCAAGCTCATCAATCTTTCGTAAAGGTTGGTTTTAAACAAAAAAACACCATTAAAAATCTGTAAAAAAACTGTAAAAATCTTAAAAGTTACCTAGATTTAAATTAACCCGAATGTTTGTTAGCAAAAATGTCGTAGGATTTACTCTGTGTGCTATTTAGAACTAAATTTTCCAGTTCAGTAAGAACTGAAGAGAAACCCACAAGTGTCCCCGCGACCATTAGTTAGGTCACTGCAATTAAACTGCGCCTTTTAAAAAGCTTTTTGATACAGGGTTACTAGAAAAAATTAATAAGGTTGTGGTGTTGTCGAGGCACCAACTATTCCAGGAGCCAAAATCACTTGAACTTTGTATTGTCTTTTGTTTGAAATGATGCCCGTTTTTGTGTTGTGTGTGCAAGCGATGTTTATTGAAAAGTGGTCAGTCGTGTGACAACCATCGCTACTGAGAAAAATCATAAGCTGTCATTATAATCTCTGAACTCTTAAGCGTTAAGGAGTTCCACCATCAGCTCAGCTCCACACAATGTTAACTATCAGAAGCAACAACACTTCAAAAACAAAATTCTTGTAAAAAAAAAAAAAAACACTAAACGTGCCTTTAAAATTTGGGGGTTTCCTTCGATTGCACCAAGATCCTACTAGAAGGTGTAAATCTCTAGGTAGGCAAAAAATAATTTCAAATTAGTCTACAAATGACTGTGATATGTGGTAACACAGCCACAAAAAAAGACAAGAAAAAAAACAGTCGGAATTCATAACCTCCTCCTTTTCTTCATCTTAGATTCGTCTTCATTAAAACATTGACCAACACAAACCTTTTTACTACTGTAAAGCACTATATATTATATTTTGTATCGTCTCAGCTAGCGCTGTGCTGGTCGGCCAAGTGCGAGTCGGACTCATGCAGTGAGGGTTCCGTGCCAAATTTAACTAAATTAGGGAATCCACTTACTTCCACTTAGTAAAATGCCACAACATTTTGTTGACCGCAAATATACCTAACTTTGTTTTTTTTTTGTGTTTGTATGAAGTACAAAGTTATGTTTGCGGTTGTTGAAAATGTGCTATATCGCAAAAACTTCTCGTTCGATCCCATCCTAATTATTTTCGTTGAAAGAATTTGTAATGATCCACATGACATATTTTTTCGAAATTTACACTTGCTTAGTTTAGAAGTTAGATGGGGGGGGGGGGGCAGACAGACAGACTTGACGACAATAAAGGTTCCGTTTTTTGCCATTCGGCTACGGAACCCTAAAAACTGACTCAAAAGTTTCAAATAATACATGATCATCTTCTATTAAGAAGGAGTCGGTGCATGATGACACACTAACATGATACATACATCATGCACCGACTCCAAAAAAATTGAAGAAGACAAATGTGTTATTACAATCTCGAAAGTGTGTAGTTGATATGAGGTCTTTTTTTTTCATTTTAGTTACTATAGTAATAATATCTCATAAACTACTGGACCAATTTTGATGAAACTTACACTGTACTCTTAGATAACTATACCTGTTAGAGCAGATAAATAATCATCTCGTTATGACTTAAACATATAAACATACACTTATGAAACTTCGCACAAAATTGTATCTATTTCTGACGATATCACATACATACATTTCTAATTGATTACCTCCTTTCTTTTGAAGTCGGTAAAAATGTTCTTAACCCTAAACAACCGCCACCCACAGCTATTAGTTAGGGCCTGCAATTAACCCTCCCTTTAACGCAACGTATATTTCACCCTTTTTACTTTTCACGGTAGGGAAACAAAAATTAACCACTTTAGAACGGGAGTTTCTAGTGACAAAATACTAAGTTGTTAAGGAGCACAACTTATTAAATGGGATAAAAATATCAGTCTTTTTCAGTTGTTTTGCTGTTTTAAGACTGTCGACTGGATGAGAAGAGATAAGTATTAACAGAAAATTGAAATACTTTTTAGGGTTCCGTAGCCGAATTGCAAAAAACAGAACACTTATAGTTTCGTTAAGTCTGTGTCTGTCCGTCTGTTCGACCGTATGTCACAGCTACTTATTCTGTAATAGTCCCCCCCCTAGCCGATTTCGACTACGGTGGCCAGTTACAGTGACTAACCGACTGCGCGGGACATATTATAGTGCACAAGTGTGTGCGCAAAAACAGGTGCACTCTCTATTCCTTCCCTCTCATTGATCGATGGGACAGCAATCTGACACGACCGGAGAGAGTTCAGGTGCAGGACCAACGGCTTTACGTGCTTTTCCGAGGCACGGGGGTGAAACACCGCCAACTTCCAAACTCCAGGCTACCCTAAGAATTTCTGAACAGAAAAACTCAGGTATATATTTTTGGCCCCACCCGGGGATCGAACCCGGGACCTCTGGCGCAGTCGTCGCTTTAAAGTGCGACCCTCCTACCGCTGCGCCACCGAGGTAGTAATTATAAGCTACTGTTTATTCTGTAACTATAAGCATCACACTGTTAAAATTTGGTAGGAAGATGTATCCTGTTAACCGCTTTACGGTTCTTAAACAAAAAAAATATATTTGAGGGGGATTCCTATACATGAAACTGAAACCGAAAAAAAAAGTTTTGTCAAACCTATGCGAGTGTCTATGGAAAGGTCTTTTAAAATGACATAGAGGTTCCAAAAACCATTTCCAAAAATTGGTTTGGACGGGATCAAAGTAGTGGTTTTTGAGATAAAGCATATTATCAACTAACGCAAACATAACTTTGTTCTTCATACAAACACCATGAAAAACAAAGTTATATTTGCTGTCACCAAAATATTGGTGGCATTTGACTAAGTGGAAGTAAGTGGACTCCTTTATTCAGTTAAAGTTGGCATGGAACCCTCAGTACGCTATTCCGACTCGCACTTGGCCGGTTTTCATTTCTTTTCTTATACTTAGTGTTTTGTTTCTATACACACAAAATAAATAAACAAATTATTTCCTTCGGATGTTAAGATTGCAATCTCACAACATTGACTACGACACAGTGTTATAGGCTTGCGCCCAGATAGCGTAAGACACAGGGTTCGATTCCTTATCTGTCACACATGCTTTTACAAGTGGCATTTTTATGCAAGTTGTACAAACTAAGGCGCAATAAAGTTAAAATAAATAAATATTGACTATAGTGAAGTACTATAATATACTAGGCATATGTTCCATCGAAAATAATCTATTACTATAATTTTAGCCTTAACCAAATACCAAAAAGCATTAATGAATTATATTTACATTCTCCTAAAGTTGTTAAACTTAAAATGACTTGATAAGATAAAGCTTTTATATCAATTTATAGTATTACTTTCATTTTAATATAAATAATACCTAGAAATATACACGCATTAGTTATGTAGTGCAAAACTAAGAGTCGATCCAATCCATTAGCTCGGGTAAAACCCACAAACACTGGCCACCGTCCCATTTAAAGACACAACATTTTAAAACAGCCAAAAGCACTAGATTTTAAGGCGTGGTAACCGAAACCCTCTTTCGTTTGCTTAACAGAGAATAACAACTGTGTACGCAAGCATATAACAACTACGCAAGCATAATAGACACCGAAAAAATTCCATACACTCACAAGCTCTCAAATTAGAGTTTCGTGAATTTCTGTAAAAGGTTTAAGTTATGAGAACATCACAAAATATTTTGTTTCTTTCTTTATTTTTATTTAACGCTAAGTTATATCTTGTGTTCAATAAAATAATAAAAGAGTATTTCTTAGGTTCCAAAATAAGCAATTAGTGACAAATAAAAAGTAAATGAACTATCTCTAGGTTAATATATCCTTTACTTTCAATTAAAATACATAAAATGAGAGCCTATACAATGAAAAAAATGAAAAAAAAAACTTGACCGCTGGATAAAGAGTCCAAGAAAGAAGATAATGGAATACAATAAAAAAAAAAACTTTATTTGCTTATCAATACGGCTTCACTGAAGATCTTAGGTAAGTTGATCGTAATGTGTTTAAAGATTTACCAAACTTATACTAAATATAATATTTTATGCTATATTCGCTTTTTCTTATTTCTTGTACTGTAGACAAAACAAGTTCGTGGCTGTCTAGGACAACGCAGGCCTGGAGTCGGGCCAATCCACATAAACAGTTATTTCGTTACGTACAGACAGAAGGGCAGGCATAAATACAATTTACTATTATTTTATGGAAAACAACTGCTGATACGCTAGCATTATTATTCGACATACTTTGTAACTATGGATATAGTTTTAGAGTTATGGTAGGAATTTTATTGATATCATTTTATGTGTTCCGTAAAATTTAACTGATGTGCTCCTGGTTCTAAATGACTTATTTGTCCAAAAATATTATATTTGTGTTAATATTTGCAACGGTACAATTTCAGAGTTTTTGGGTCACAAAATTATCGGACAAATTATATTAGACAGATTCAGCTGACTGCAACCTTTTGGCGGCTTCAATACCTAAACATTTCACGAAAACCATTGTTAATTACTCATTTTAGAACTATTATTATTTGCGAATAATTTTAACACAGCAACTAATAATTTAGTAATCAAGCTGCAACAATTTCGCAAACCATAACTAAATTGGCGTGCATTTAATTGCACATCTAACCCAAACAACGTTATTCGGTTACAAAACAAATGTTCAACTCAACAATTAATTGCAATGTAACGAATGTATTAAAATTGTAACGCTGACCGTACAACAGATTTGTCATTTGCAGCGATGATTTAGCGTGTGTAATATCACATTTTTGGCCTAATTAACGCCGGGTAGCGGCCCACTGGGGACGGCCAATTACCGGAGCGGTTACCCCATCGTTGTGGAATGTACGTATATCAGTTGCTTTGTATAATTAGTATGTTTTATTGAAGATATGGGTAAATGTGTTTGTTGAAAGGAAAACAAGACAATCGATGCCATCAAACGTGTTCAGAGGTGGAATTGTAAAGCAATCGTATTCATTTGACAGTTCATAACGTACGGTATGATCTGTCAAACGCTTTGTTCTTTGCCGTCGTTGCAACCGATGTCTGATGTGATAGATGTCAATGGATTGACATCTATCACATCAGACATCAGTTCCGAAACAGAGTCTTAATAGAGTAGCTTTCTTAATAAATTTTTAAAGTATGTAGGTACATTACAATAGACTCGTTGGCCTAATTTTAAAATTGAGTTTACACTTTAGCTCGGTAGTATATCAATAAACAAAAACATTTTATTTTCAAACTATTTTACATTTGAAATATTGAATAAATATCTAATAAATGAAATTTGAAAGTATCACGTGAATGCTTAAAATGGCGCCAATATCAGATGACGTTCACTGCTAGGCATTCACGATCACGTGACCACTTGTCTTTTCTTTACAAATTAAAATATTTACAGTCCTTATTTAAATAAATGAAGAAATATTTTAAATGGTTTATTTTTCAACAGTACCTTAATCAGTATTTATTTGCATGACTCTGCCAAACTATGCATTTAAATAAGTATTGTGTTATTTTAGAAAAATAAATAAAAAAATAAGTAAATTTTACGTAAATATGAGAGACAAAGGATCTTTTTTACCGTTAATAACTCTTGAAGTAATATACCGAAAGCAGTGATTGCTACATAAATTTGATAGTGTTACACGATGTTTCCCGATCCTAATCAGCCCTAAATATTAACTTAGTTCTCTAATAGTATACTTATGCACTAAACCACATACTGACTGTGAGTGACTTTTGTTACCCCAGTATATTAGCTAAATCACACATTTACCTCGTCAAAAAATCTTATTTTATACACCTATCAAGATAAAAGTTTGTTATGGAAATGCCGGAAGTGTCCACCATGTTTAACGTAATTCGGCTATGATATTAGAATAACTTGAATTATTGTTTAGATGATTCAGATATTAGATTTTTATGTCTGCCCCATAACTAATGTTCATTTTAGCGCCAAGAAGAACTTGACTCTGATTGGATCACTCTGGGTAGATTTATTTCAAATATTTTAACTATTATGATAATAATCTAAACGGCTAACTAATAGGCTTAGCAGTTAAGGGCGCTAACCACTACACCAAACGCATCCTCCAATTAATGTAAGGAATTGTTTTTTTCAGGATTTATTGATGGCTGCTACTTTTGGCGGGCCAAAAAATGAGCCAAAAGTTCCAAGGGCCTTAAGGACTTAACTATAAATGATATAAACGTCCATTATTGGAGACAGGTATTTTAATCTTATTTTTACAAACTGTATATTGTATACACAGGGTTTTTTTAAATGGTAAATACCCACAAAATCAATTTATTAATGCAATACAGCGATCGAGTCAAAACTACCAACACCAGGTAGCTTACTAGCTGCGACGTAGTATTTCGTAGATACGCGCGATTTGTTTTGACATTGTTTTGAATGTTGTGAAGAGGTTTTATTGTATAAAACTTGCAAATAATTTAAGGATAAATTTTTTTTTGGATAATTAAAATCATGTTATCATACCTGAGTTGGATGTCACTGACCGAAACAATACCCTGTATAGTAAACTCAGCTGCTGACCAAAACATCCGCGTTATAGCTCGACCTCAACAGTTATGTGACCACGACCCTCCAATTAAACGGGTAGTTCTCATAATTATAACTGGACAATATTAGAATTGAATGGCACTGGAAAACACAATAACGGGGGCACCGTTATTAATTTGGTAACCGCATGATAATAGTGTTGGGTCGCGAGATAATGAGATATCGATGTTTTGGATTACAAGTGGAATGGAACTGGCCGAGTACCTTTTGTTTCTAAACTTTACCTTCTGACATTATGTAGCCAAGAATGAAGTAAGCAAAAAGCTTAACCAAAGTTTGACAGATATAGGTAGTACAAGTAATGTTTCTTAAGAATAACAAGCGGTCTCCCGCGACTGCGTCCATGCTTTTTAAGCTTGCTCCCCCTCCTGTTGCAGCGTACTGTTTTGTAGCCTTTTTGAAACCTTCCTCATAAATAAATAAGATATCCAACACAAATTTATTTTTTAAATCCGTTCAGTTGTTCCTAAGATGACGGCGTTCAAACAAACAAACTTGTCAGATTTATAATATTAGTATAGATTAAAGATATATTAAGTTACGTGAAATTAAATATTTTTGGCGTTAATAACAAAATGAATTTGTTTATTTAACTAGTCGGTGCCTCACTAATAAACATGAATGATTTTAAATAATAAAAATTGAAAACCTTATGCCAAGTTCAATGCTCCGCTATAAGTGTCATTAAGAAAAAAACTTTCTAAAAAAATACAATTAATAAATTTTGGACACCAATTACATACATTGCTCTGATCCCAAAGTGAGGAGCTTATGCACTTGTGTTATGGAAAATCAGACACAACGGTGGTACCACAACATCCAGACCCAAGACAATATATAAAAAAATGTATTCTATATTGACCCGACTGGGAATTGAACCCGGGACCTCGGAGCGGCGACGCCTTGAAACCAGCGTTCTTAGCCACTAACTACACCATGGAGGTCGTCATCGTCGGATATATTATATCATAAAAAAACCTATATCTAATGAATTTGATCATCTTTAAGACCCCTTAACATTTACACCTGTAATCTACAGATAACTTTTTCAACATATATTCGATAAACAAGTACCTTAGTGCTGTGGTCCCCTCACTAGTATCATGGTCAGTAACAAACGGTGATTAAGTTTGTTTTGGTTTAAGCTGATATGCATTTTCAACGGATATTCGCGCCGTAATCCGTCCGCTGGTTGAGTTAATCATGTTTACTTTGAAGAGATATTACTCGTGCATGTTGTGTTTGAGTCGGTTGGATTAAGTATTTGTATAACCATAATTATTAGCCAAATCATGTCCAATGAAGAACGAACATAGGCGACGGTTTACCATAGCAACCGATTGCGAGCGGTCTATCTTTATTTTTTATTTAAAAAAAAATATTACTTAAATAACAGTGTAAAAAACGGTGGTTAAAGCTAAAATAATTATCTTTAATGAAAAAAAATATTATATACTTCACTCAAAAAATCATCTTAATCAATACACGAAAACACAAATTTTGTCTCAGTGTTTATTGAACGCCACCTGGTGGTTTTACAGGCAAATATGTCAAGACTTCTGTATCTGAAATCTTTACGTCTGACCATCTTGTCGGTGCCATATGTTGTACGAGGGTCAAACTGAAAGTTCTTAGAACTGGCCACTTATAAACAATACTAGCGGTCCCCCGCGACTTCGTCCGCGCGTTTTGAGTTTGCTCCCTCCCCTCCCGTCGCAGCGTCATGTTTTATATCCTAAAGCCTTTCTCGATAAATAAGCTATCCAACACAGAAATATTTTTTCAAATCGGTCCAGCAGTTCCTGGGATAAGCGCGTTCAAACAAACAAACTCTTCAGCTTTATAATATATTAGCGCAAGCGCACGTTGTACTTAAGCTGCGAACATTATTTTGGTGCGGAGTTATGTTAAAACTGTGATAGCTCCTAAGATATTTATTGAAATCAAATGATATAAAGGGCAACTTGGTTTTAAATGAAATGCTCGTGATGATGAATGTATTTATTTTGATAAAAATAAATACCTGTGTGTATAATACACCTCTAAAAATAATGCATTATTTTTTTACAAATTTATTAACATAAAAAAGGTTGTAGTAAGTGAACCATAAAAGATAGACATATGCTGTCGCGGACTTTATTATAGAACTCTTAATGCTGAACAATCCTGTCATACATGATTTTTGTGTAACTTAAGCGGTTTTCGCAGCGTATGCAGCGGAAGCTCTTAAAAGGAATATCTTTCTCCCGTTTTCGCAACATTTTTCATTTCTGCTGTGGTCTTATGAGTCGTATCTTTATGTTATATAGCCTAAAGCCTTCCTCGATAAATGGACTATCTAACGTAAAAATATTTTTTCAAATCGGGCCAGTAGTTTTTGAGATTAGCGCGTTCAAACAAACAAACAAACAAACTCTTCAGCTTTATAATATTAGTATAGATAATAAAAAAAATATTCTAAAATTTGAAAATAGAACTCTTTGTCAATATTACCGAGTATATATTTCATTCATTTGTCATTTGTTTTACGATTTGGCGGCAAATTGAAAATTGTCTGTGTCACGTCAACATGAATTTAACACGAGAAAAATTTCGTGCAATGATTTTTTATGACTTTCGATGTCATTTAAGTCAACAAGAAAGTTATGATAGACTACGATTGGCCTTTCACGATGAAGCCCCATCTCGTGCGACTGTTTACAACTGGTTTAATGAGTTTAAACGTGGTCGCACTAATCTCACTGATGATGTACGTGAGGGACGGCCTTCTACGGCGACGACTGAAAATAACATCTGTGTTGTGCGGCGTATGATAGAGACTGACAAAAGAGTGACCTATCAGCAGATTCGGACAAGCTTAGGCATCGGTATGAGTCAAGTGCACAAAATTCTCCACGAACATTTAGCGGTCAGGAAGATTTGCGCCCGGTGGATACCTCATAATTTGACTAAGGCTCAAAAACTCCATCGTGTGGATTGGTGCCGTAAAATGATTGAAAGATTTAACGGAGGTGACTCAAATGCTGTGTTCGACATACTAACAGGTGACGAAAGCTGGATTTACTGTTATGATCCTGAAACCAAAAGACAATCTGCTCAGTGGGTGTTTCCTTTCGAGGAGTTGCCAACTAAAGTGAAGAGAGATCGAAGTGCGCGAAAAAAAATGGTGGCCTCGTTCTTTGGAAGGATAGGTCATTTCGCAACAATTGTGTTAGAGGATCAAAAAACAGTTTCTGCAGAATGGTACACTACCAATTGTTTGCCACTTGTCTTGGAAAAAGTTCGAGAGAAACGACCTCGCAGTAGGATCCTCCTTCACCACGACAACGCCTCGTCGCACACCGCCAAGCGAACGATCGACTATTTGGCGACATCAAACGTTGAATTACTGGGTCACCCGCCGTATAGCCCCGACCTCGCGCCTTGTGATTTTTATTTATTTCCAAAAATTAAAGAAAAACTTAAAGGAAAGCGGTTTATGAATGCTGAAGAAGCGGTGGCTGCGCATCGCGATGCCATTGAAGAGACCCCTAATGACGAGTGGGCAAAGTGCTTTTCCCAGTGGTTCCATCGCATGCAGCGGTGTATTGACGTCAATGGACAATATTTTGAAAAGATATAATAAAACTAATAACTGGCTAATGTAATCAGTTTTTGATTTTCTAAGAACTTTCAGTTTGACCCTCGTATGCTGCGATTTTGATCGCAGGGTCTTCTATCTAGAACGTTTCTGCCCAACGGCCATCAGTTTTGCGCACTACAGGGTGTTTTATTTATTTTTTATTTTATTTAAAAACTTCATGCACACAACATAAAATTGTAGGTACATATGGCGGACTTAATGCTAAAAGCATTCTCTACCAGTCAACCATAGGTCAGGACAGAGAAAAATATATATACAGGCGGTGCAAGTAAAGTTATAGAGGCAGTAAAAGAGAAGAGAATAGCGATAGAGATAACTATAATACAATGATAAACATACATACTGCCTATTACTTATATACGATTATATAAAAATAATGAAAAAGTATATTTATTATATAAACATACACATCATTTAAATATACATAATATGGTACACATAGATAAATTAATGTCAATGAGACGGGTCAGTGAGTTCGTCCCTATATAGTGTTCGTAATGCCTTTTTGAAGGTAAATTTCGAGGTGGATGTTTGGACGCTTTTATGAAGCCCATTCCAAAGTCGAATGGCTGTGAGAGTAAAGGAATTGGACATAAAGCCAGAAGTGTGACGGGGAGTGAATAGTTGAAGACAGCTACTAGAGCGAAGGGACCGGTCATGAGAAGAGTGGAGTAATGTATGGAGGTGTTGTTTTGGTCAGTGACATCCAACTACGGGATTATATTATGATGAGTTATGCTTATTGTAAAAAAAAAACTTAATAGTACATTATGATGCAAGTGTGCTAAGTTGACCATTATATACAAGGCGATATTGTGTGCGCACGAGCGAAAGCGAGTGCGCCATAAGAAAGCCGCGTATATTATGGTCACAGGCACACGTGTTTCATACGACGTTTTTCAACACACTCTTCAAAACAAGACTCTTCATTTACTAAGTATTTAATTATTAAACGGTAAACATACATTTCACTCCATTTTGATGGCAAAGACTTTCGCACGCGTTTTTCGCCTCATTACGTATGTCCGGCGGAGTTAATAATAGGTTTTCTTCATTGTCTTCACTTGAAGTAGACATTTTCATTAATATTAAACTTCATGATTAATCTAAACTTCGCCACAGCCGACAGTTATTATTATTTACGAAAAATGGCGCGTTGTTTTTTTTTTTCTTGCCGCGATACAGATGCGCGCGCAAGGCTTAGGCGCGAACTAGATCGGCCAAAAGCCAAGATTAAAAATGTAATAATTCGTGTTTAAAACACAAATCACAGAAAATGTTAAATGAATTTGAGCTATTTTTTAGTAATAAATCAGGATTTACCATTTATTGAAATAAATATGTAGATACTGTTATTTTTCGCATAAATACTGTTTGTTGCTAAAATAAAAGTATTGTATAGCCCGACTAAATTAAATCGCTTCTTCTTCTTACTTACGACTTGGTACTAGGGTACAAATGTCAATTGGTCGGGTTAATAAACTAAAAGCACTAGTGCAATAATATAATGAGAAAGCACGCGTGTTTAATATCTATGATTATGAGCCAAAAATCGGTGGAATAAAAACGTCGTTTTGAGCAAGTGTGTTGAAAAATTATTTATAGGTTTTATCAAAAGTAAAGAAAAAAAATATCTTCCAAACATTCTAAAAAAAATTAAAATGAATGAGGTAATTCACACCTTCGTGCGTAGCACGCGTGTATCTACGAAATACTACGCCGTAGCTACGTAGAGGTAACCTGTTATTGGTAGTTTTGACTTGCTCGCTAGTATCGCAATAATAAATTGATTTTGTGGGTTTTTTTACGTTAGAAATAAAAATATTTTTATATATTTTTGGCATCAGTATCGTTGGTACAAGCATCTCTGAGTCACTAGTTACTAACGAAAACAACAGCCTGTATGTGCCCTGCGAATTTCCATATGAGGTAACTGGTTTGCAGGCATTTTCTGATGAAAAAACCTGAAACATAAAATGTAGTTCTAAATTATAAATTACATGTCCAGGTAAATGATTTTCAAATTTAGAGGTACTTCGCCACAAGGTTTTACCTATTACCTGTGTATGAACTTAATATGTGAATCCTACTCTATAAAACGATTTTGTCACCATACTATTTTGTTCGACGTCACATTATGACGTAATTTTCGAGGAGAGTTCAGTAAATGTTAAAGCACATTTATCAACCCGTAATGGGACAGCAATGATGCAGCTGTTACAGTAGAGCAACGCCTTGGCATTGAGTCGGCCAGTAGGCCTAACATGCATGACACAATATTTATTTCGATCGACATGACAAAATTAGTCGATCTATGCTATTTTATCATATTCCCTAACATGCCAACCACATAGGACAAATTTATCCAAAGTGATAACGAGATAAGACAAATTCAAACTATTCACTCAATTTTATGTCAAATTTGGCTGAGAATGTTAAACTTGACACAATGGCAGTTGACTCAATGTTGGCCATAGATAATAAATTCAAACTAATAAATATCTGAGGGATGAAAAAAATCCACGTGGACTTTCTTTTCAATATTTTTACTCTTTATTGTTTTTTGAGAGCCTAGGATATGATACGTCACGACACAGTCATTTATTCTCACTCTAAATAAGTTGTTTTTCATTTATCGTCGACGCTAATGGTGGAAGATAAAGTTTCACGGCAAAATGTCAAAATTCGGTAAAAATATGTATCGCATGTTAGCGTTCAATGATAATTTTGTCATATTTCGAAATTTGACAGTACGACATGACTTACATGGCAGCCATATTAGCAACTGTGGATAAGTCGATTTTTGACAAACAAACGGGATAGAATGCCTATTTTTTTATCACGGCGTGCATGTTAAGCCTGCTGGATAGCAAACGACTTGCCTCGCATCATGTTTGCTTTAACCTATGATAGTTCTTCTTGTCTATGACTGCCCTTTTGACAGTGTAGGCGGATATTTAACAACCATCTGAAGACTCACCGTGTGTGTGTTACAGCGCATACGCCGCTGAAACAAAAAAAAAACATGATGACACCCAACCAAAAAACTACCTTGAAAAGTGAGCACTTTTCAAAGCTAAATTATTACAAGTCACGTTTCATCCTACGAGAGCGGTCCTTTTAATCGAAATCCGAGACTAACAAATTAAAACATACAACATGATCTCTTATACAGGGTGTCATTAGCGTACGGAACAAAATTAAAGAAAGTGAACGTTGAATAACTCACTATATTACATATTTAAAGAAAGAAAAGCCTGTTTAATCTGTTCTTATGTTATTTCTTAATATGTTCTTGTCTACACTCATTGACATATATACTTTTAATAAAATCCTCTTGTTCGTGATCATTTTTATGTATACAGGTTGTAATTAAAATTCGAGCCAAGAAGGTGGTTGCCAATCGAGTTTGGAATACAGGAAACATGTTTTTTTTAAGGAAAATAATAAAAAAGGAGCATTTTATTTTTCTGTATTCAAACCTTGACTCTTAACTACCGCCTTGAATTTTGCTTGCCCGTTTTTTACACTTTGTATAAAAAAGGAAAATTGAAGAATAAAATTAATCATTCACAGATCCTTAAAATTCTCCGTGGGATAAAAAAGTAGGAGCCCAATTCAAGGGGGTAGTTATAAGTCAAGTGTAGTGTAGTGTGTAAGTGTACAGGAAAAATATTTTTTTAAATAATATTTTGAAAAAGAGAGTAGTTTCTTGTAGATATTCTAAGCTCGATTGACAACCACCCTCTTGAATTTGGCTTGTATTTTTTTACACCCTTTATAGCCGTGATGGCTTGTAATTAATTGGAATACATTCCTCGGTAGTTACTTAATACTACTAATCAATCAGCTTACACTACATTACGATGCTTAAATCGCTTTCGAGATTCAAAATAAACAATATTTGACCAATTCAGCTCAAGGTTCCAGAAGAATGCCTCCAGGATCCGATCACTTCCGCCTAATCCTCTCCCGCACCGCATACTATAGGACATCAAATATCAACATTGCTTACGTATCTCTAGGATATTAACTGGGTGCTGGCATTCTGGTTGTTTCTTATAATCACATCCTGTGTATGTAGTACCTTATGCGAAATTTAATACGGTAGCGTGATGTGTCTCTCACGTGATACGAAACCTTTTAGTTACGGAAACCCATAATGATTACGCAAATGCGAGCTTTGTGTGTGTAAAATTCTTGATGAGATTTCGTTGATCTAAACAAGTGATTGAGCGAACCGTATTTGTGACTTTAGAAAGGTAGTATCTAAATTCCATAATCTACAATCTGGTTTAAAATGCTTTTATCATAAAATGATTTCTGAAATATATTTTAGGCATTCAAGTTTTTTATGTTTATATTTTTAATTGCTCCTGTGTAAAGGCTGCATTTTGTTGCTAATTTTTGTAAAGAAAAACTATAAAAAATATTGTCACGCACGTGAAGTCGCTAGAGTTCAATATTGGACACCAATCACATACATACATTGCTCTGATCCCAAAGTAAGTAGCTAATGCACTGGTGTTATGGAAATCAGACAAAACGGTGGTACCACACCACCCAGACCCAAGACAAAATATAAAAAAAAAAGAATGGATTTCTTTATTGACCCAATCGGGAATCGAACCAGGGACCTCAGAATGGTGACGTCTCAAAACTCAAGCTCTTTTGCCACGATACTGCTGGTCATCAATATTTTTTTTTAATGGCAAGATCTATTAATAATGGGCTATAATTTAATCTCTTACAAGAAATGTATGAAATTGCCGATCACCCTGTATGTGCAGATTCGGCATAAGATAACACACAGAAAAGAAACTTAATGTGTGAAGTATTTACATCATTCATAAATATCTTATCTAAAGCCACCTGTAACTACAATACCCTGGCCTGAAAGTCTGGATATCATTTACAAGTCAAATATCAGGTGGCGCTCGAAAAACTCCAAAGCCAAATCCGAATTTTCGTAATTTTATTGATTGTACTTTTCATCATTATAATCATTATCAGCCAAAGGACGTCCACTGTTGAACATAGTACTCCCCCACTTGATTTTACATTTACCTTTCAAAAATCTTAAAATTAATATGTAATACCAAATATTTTATTCATGAGATCAAGATAACATTCTTGTCAGCGTTTATCGAGTTCCATCTGGTGTTCGACTGGAAAAAGATGTTGAGACTTCCACCGCTTATAAATTAACAAGGAAACGCTCTCAGCTTTTACTGACTCTTCATGTATGTGTAAATATAAGCCATTTTTGTGGTTTGGTATTATTAAGAATTGATGCACGCTTTGAAGTATGGATAAAAAAAGAAGAATAAAGTTGTATCTACAAAACTGTCAAATTTTAAGTCAGGAAATAAAATACGAGAACGATAAGCAGGAAGTCGGAAAAAATTTCAACACTTGCAAATGTATTACGAAAAAAAACAACGATTCTGTCAACTAACAGCTTTACCACGTCGGTGGCTAGATATCAATCATTATATAACATTTTAATTTGTTAGAGAGAAAAATACTTTAAAATCAGCAACCCAATATTTATTTCATTTTAACCTCTTCCCACAACAAACGTCACCTTAAAGGCAACCGGAAAAAAGGATAAACCCATACCAACTTAATCAGTAAAACAATAAAACTCTTGACATCAGCAGTTCACTCGAGAAACTTCGTTTCAACTGCTAATCGTCAAGGTAAAGGGAAAATAGAACAGCCACTATGATATCCTGATTTAGTATTCAAGTACAAAAATTTAAAATTCTTCGATAAATATCTTTCTCTAATAAAGACATTGATAGCATAGATAGATTTATATGTTAGCCTTGCCTGTGATAGTGCAATTGAACCCTTAAACTTTATAATTTGTCCGAATCAACAGCTTACCATGGTCCAATTTAAAATATCTTTGCTTCTTTTGAAAACACATTGTCAAAATCAAGATGCTAGTACGAGTAGCGCTGTAGTGGCAGAGCTTTGGTATTGATTATCAAAGGCCAGTAACATAATTATGCGTAGTTGTGTTTGGATGGGTGACCATCCAACCATGTAAGTGACATATCACAAGCGTTGTCTTTATAAGGCACGTTATGCCGTTAATTTCAGTTTAATGAAGTAAGTTGTCAATAAACATGCGCAAAATCTTTCACTGAACTGAAATGAGTGATGTAGTTCAGTGGAAGTCAAAGATTCTCGTTTGTATCACTCATCTAGTTCATTTAGTTAAGTAGTTCTACTGTCACAATATCACTACTTCACATTGATTCAGCTCAATATAAATTGAGCCATGCAACTGTCTGCCATCACTGAACGACTGGACTGGACTAATAAGCCGCATTGAAAGTTAGTGAACGAGTGATATGAAGGGATTAGATTGATAAAGTACTTCAATTGAAGCATTTATTCAGGAACTATTCAACTCTAGTTCTCAATCCAAGTTGAAAGGTCCTAGAGAAGGCCTGATAACATATAACTGCAAGGTGTGTTCACTTGCCTTGCAAACAGTCCTCCACCAATTCTCACTGAGCCCACGTGGCGAATTAGGTCTTTTCCCAGAAGAAGGTTACAAGCATTAAGTATCATATTTTTTATAACTTTTATAGCTTGAGTCTTAGCCGTTTCTTCTATTCTGTCCGTGAATGGTTAAGTCCAAGTTTTCACATTTACAGAAATAATTACTTTCCTCCACCAACCCTTGCCTGGTTTGAATGCCAACATTCTATTTACCTTTTGGCCGGCTTTTATTGAAAAACTTTTTAGACACATTGCTTTTCGGCGTCTGTCAGGAGTTGTGTTCACTTAACCTTGCGATTAACTACAATTCACTTACATAAAGTATCACTTATTTCAACTCTACTTCTTTATAGATGATAAATAAATAAAAAATAATTTTGAACACCAGTGACATACATTGCTCTGATCCCAAAGTTAGTATAGCCAATGCACTTGTTATGGAAATCAGACACAACGGTGGAACCACAACACCCAGACCCGAGACAATATAGACAATTATTATTTCTATGTTGACCCGAGTGGGAATCGAACGTGGTAGTTATTGTAGTCTAGTAGAAGCCCAGCTAAGGGTTATCTCGAACTTAAATAAAGTATAAACAGTAGGCATTTTAAGCTTACATAGAATAAGGTATTACGTATTTTTCAACATACGTCGAAAAAAATAATGAATTAGTTAAATACTAATTTTAGTCATTTGATACCATGCTAAGCACACAATTAACATGTTGGAAGTATCGAATAAAAAGTCACTTAGGTACGTAATTTTGACAGGTTTTTGTTAACAACGATAGGGAGTGTTACACAAAAAAAAACAGCTAGTTCATAATAAGAACCTGAAGTTTTTGTTAATTAACAATTTAGTTTTTCTAATGTAAAGGGCACTTAAAACGATTATATTTCTTTAGTACTCTGATTCCAAATTTGTAGGTATTCCAAGTTATCGCATCTTGAGGTTCCACATCAAAAAAATTAGCTACTATTCCAAAATACTGCCATCTCTTTCTCTCATAAGGTAATTTTTTCGTGAGCGACAGAGACGGATAGATTGGAAAATATAAAGATCGCGTTACATAGTTAGAATTCTCAATTCGAGAGTAAATTTGCTATAACTGCTCCCTTAACTTTCTCGAATAAATTTTCTTTCGTGGAAGGATTAAGGATGAGAAGACCCAAGTTTCATTTAGTTACCGAAATATTTCAGGACTCCGGAAGTAATAATTTTAAAGGAAATTACATGGCTGGTACGGGGACTTTGTTTTTATTTATCTATGATGTGCTTTAAAACTTAAGGTCTTGATTTTTTTTGAGCAATTATTGTTTTTGATCAGCAAAATACCCTATGCAATAACGAAGGTCTTTAAATTAATAACCCTTGTTAATATTTCTCTTTTTACTAATCATGCAGTGGGGATTTTTTAAATGAGCTTATTTACAATTTCTGGTCAATTTTCACACTTTTGATTGGTCCTAGATATAATTAAAAAAACAACACTAACTCTTTTTATTCCAACAAAAGTAAAAAGGTTTCTTCTTCTTCTTCAGAGAGCTTCTTTGTCAGAGAAAATTAAAGAATGAAAATCTTGATTTTCCAAAAAATATATATTATATTTACCTGTTTCTGTGATGTATACAAACAAACAATTTAAATATATTACCACTTAAAATGATTTGACCTTATATACCCCCTTTATAGAATGCTGGCACTAAGGATGATTCACGCTACAGTGTGCTGGGACCGGACCGTGCCGGTGCCTTAAAAAATTCTCATAGACATTCTAACGTTCAGATATGAATCATTTTATCATAAAGGAATACAATAATGTTTGACCACACCCCGGCCGGCGCCCGGTCGGAGCCTTAAAGATATTGTCATTGAATTGTTCGGATTATAACATGGTACGGTTCTAATCCTGGTAGTTTGATTTTTACTAAGGGTGTGTATGTTTTAGTCGCAGTATGTATGTGTCTTTAAATTAACATACTTTTTTATTATCACCAGCAGTTTAAAATCCTCATATCATGTTCCTTTTCAGCTGAACTCCAAACTTTCCACTTCACATACGTAAGAATTTTGAAACACGAGGTTACACTCAATTGCCGAAACAACTTCGAGCTATGATGTCGCAGTTAAGCCAGACCTGGGTAGTGATTTATGTTCAAAGCGACGTACCGGGATCTCAAAAAGTTTTGCATGGCGAACGCTCTCAAAAAGTAAGGCTTGGGTTACACAGCAGACGTTAAAACGCTATATTTTATTTTATTTATTTAAAAGTACCGATTCCAGTGAACTTCGTTTTTCCTCCGGCCTAGTCCTGCTAGCCTCGTTATATAGTTTCCTATTTAAGACCAAGACGTTCACATTATCGAGTTATATGTGGTGGAAATAATATGACTTTTTATATTAATAGATTTAAATACGATGTTGTTTTGATCAGTAACACCCAACTCTGGGATAATGGTAGAAGTTAAGTTGATTGTAAAAAAAATATTTTATTCAAATTATATGCAAGTTTTATGCAAGAAAATCTTTCCACAACATTTTAGAAAAGTTCAAAACGAATAGGGATACTCGCACCCTCACGCATATCTACGAAATACTACATCGTAGCTAGTATGCTACGCAGAGGCGACCTGGCGTTGGTAGTTTTGACTCTCTCGCTAGTATCGCAATAATAGATTGATTTTTTTGGTATTTTCTGTTTAATATATATTGGCATCAGTATCGTTTGTTCAACCACCCCTGGGTCGGGTGACCAAAACTGCAGACCAAACTGCAGACTGCAGAGTGAACCCAGCGAACTTTGTTTCATCCGCCCTGGCCCCGTCCCGCCTGGGCCCTGTTTTATGGTAAATTAATGTACATGAAGCAATGATACAATAAATCAAATTTAACTAAACTTATCGACAAAATCATATTCTTATCAAGATTGAATTGAATAATAATGTTACACGAAACAGAGCTGGTCATCTCAATTTAACTAGCTATTAAAAGAAATGACTATCTAGCGTTATTATATGTATACCAGCCTCTATATGACCCTAGACTAAACACAGGTAGAACAAAGTCACCTTGTCTATTTGCTACCAAAATCTCCCCTTTCTCTGATAAATCTGAATTGTCTCTTAGGGCGTAAGTGTTTACGTGATTGTTTTGCGAAAACAATACTGTCTAAGACATTCACTTGATCTCTCATTTCTAAGGTAAAATGATATCTTGTTTATATATAAAAGCACGTTCAACTAAGATGTCAATAACCACAAAAGATTTTCAAAGGTTAAAGTCATATTGTCTTTTCTACACAAAAAAAACCTAAAATACCGTTTGAGTTATCTCACCTGATAATAACTGACGTTGCAACAGACTCTACGGCAAACACTGCGGTATCTTATTTAGTTGTAATAAGGGCTAGTTTGCAACAATAGTGGGTAACTTGATGTGCTGGCCACTGCACTAGTAAATAAATTTATATGGAAAACTAATTCAACACATTGTTCGGATCCTAAACTGGGCAGCTAATGCATTTGTGTTATGGAAATCAGACTTAACGGGTATCACAACACCAGGATCCGAGAAAATTACGATTTCTTCAGTAACCCGACCGGGAAATGAACCTGGGATCTCGCTTCAGCAAAGTATTGAAACGCATCTTGCTTTGTCACCAAAGCCAAGGAGGTTGTCTAGGTCATTAATAGAATAGGTATTTGACATAATTGTAAAATCATTCTCATTACAGATTAATTAAATGTTATATAATAATAAATATTTGCATGCTATAGTTAATAGTTAAATCGGACGAACACATTATATATTAACTTAAGATCCTCGGTGTAACTCTATTTATGAGTAAATAAAGATATTTATTCATTCAGACCCGAGACAATATAGAAAATTGAGATATCTTTATTGACCCGATCGGGTATCGAACCCGGGATCTCAAAGAGGCGACGCCTTGAAATTATTTAACGGCATCATAACGCGTCTACTCGTTCATAACATGTGTATCATGCCTTATCCGAGTCTTGTTTTGCCAAAAATTTCTCGTGTAAAATAACGCATGGCCAAAACTCAGGAGACTTGTCACGTCACGCCACGATAGAACATCGCACGAAGTTAGGGCCAACTGGAAACAGATAACTTTAGCGTACATTTTTAAAACGGACGACATTTATTTTAGTATTCTTAAATTCGAGTTTTGTTCTCGGAACGCATTTGTCATGTTTCTGAATTTGTAACTGCAAGAAGTGTTTCAAAAGTTGTATAGTTTAAATCTAGTTTGATGATAAATTGCATAAGCCGTGTTTGTGTTTTTACTGATTTTTTATACTGAAATAGGTTTACCTAGTCCAACTATATGAAAACAACTCCACCGATTCTTATCTAGGCTCTTGCTTAGCTCGTAAATTTGATGGGAACCATATTTTAATAAACCGCCTTCAATATACTGACTAAATAGCTCAAAATAGCGCTTTTGCCCTCTGTTTAGGAGAAATAAATTATTCATTTGGAGTTGGTGCTTATCGTGCATAGACTATTGATGTACGTAAGCTTGAGATCATGCACCGACTCCAAATGAATATGTTTCTTCTAAACAGACGGTATTGAGATTTTTTAGTTAGTTTATGAAAGGCGGTGATTAAAAAAAAAAACATTTTTAGTTATTACCCATATCTTAAAAGTACTGGACTGATTTTGATGAAACTTAAACTGTACTCTTAGTTGAATCAAACCTGACTGAAGTAAAATAACGTGTTTGTAAGCCTTATTTGATTACCATACTAACAAAAAAATCAAATATAAATACAAATATTATCAAATCATAATGATATCACATAAAAACCCTTCCAATTGACTACCTGATGTTTTTCAGTCCGTAAAAACTATGGTTAAATTAAACATACAAACTAGACAACAGAATGCAAGTACCTTTCTATAAACTCTAACAGTGTCTAACATCTTTTTCGTCTCATAATTATCTTACAATTATTATGTAAAGTAAGTTTTCTTAGTCTCCTAGTTTTACATTTCAAAGAACCTAATACAATTCTTATAAAAATAAGACGATTTAATACAATTCTTGTCCTAAATAAATACTAAGCTGTGTTATAACGCGGTGTACGAAAAAAACATAAAATGAAAAAAAAAACTGTCCAACGATAGGAATTGTAACACAAATATCACAAGATGCTATTGTTTTAATAACTTTTCTCTCTCACAACATCTCAATAATGTAACATTTAAATAATAAGCCACCAAGCACATACATTGCTCTGGAACCCAAAGTAAACATCTAATACACATGTGTGATAACATTGGTAACACAACACCCAGAGTTGAGACAATTATGTTTTCAACATTGACCTGACCGGACAACGAACCCGTAACCTCGGAACGGCGACACCTTGAATCCCAGCGTGCTTAGTGATTACGCGGTCTTCTTGTGACGAAGACTTTGAATTGATACGCCGGAAAACAGTTCGATGAATATAATTAATGTGAAATGTTACAATAAAATATGGTTCGATGTGCATTCTTCCGGAGCTCAAAGCGCAATGAATTTTGTGGGTGTTCGTTGAATTATCGTCGGTTGCCGGGGCCCGTCGCATATCTGTGTATTTGCTGCTCTGCTTGATTCAGGAGTTTTAAGTTGCCTGAACATCTTCCCCCCCCTCGAAAGCTTTAGAGTTTCGAGGTGCTGCACGATGCCTCTTGAGGTAGAGATGAATGTAAAGGACAAAGGTTGTGTAGTGCTCTGCGGACGATGCCCTTTGAAGTGTAGACGACTGCAATGCGAGCAATCCCATCAGGTCCTGGATACAGTCTGTGGATGCGCGCCATACGCCATTTTAGAGGTGGTAGATTGGGTTCCTTGATAGCTACTAAATCGCCTTCTTGGAGTCCCTTCAGTTGCGCTCGCCACTTATTCCTCTGCTGTAGCTCACACAGGTACTCATTTCTCCAGCGTTCCCATAAGTGCTGCCGCATTTGCTCTAGAAACTTGTATCTGTCGAGTCGAGTGAGGTTGGTATCCAGCAGGTTCTCTGATGGCAGCGATGTGAGAGGTTTGCCGATCAGAAAGTGCGCCGGAGTGAGGGGATCGAGGTCATTAGGATCAGATGAGAGTGGGGTTAGAGGTCTGGAGTTGAGGATAGCTTCGATTTGCGTGAATAAAGTCGCGAGCTCTTCAAATGTGAAGTGTTTGTCCCCTAAAATTCGAACGATATGGTGCTTCGCAGACTTAACACCTGCCTCCCAGAGACCGCCAAAATGCGGTGAATATGCGGGGGAAAATTTAAATTCGATGCCTTCCTCGGATGCAAAACCAGTTATTTCGTTGTTGTGAAGTTTCAGAAATTTTGTAATTTCATTGTTTGCACCGACAAAATTTGTGCCATTATCGCAAAATAACTGTAATGGTTTGCCTCTGCGAGCTATAAAGCGCCGTAAACACAAAAGAAATACGTCAGTTGTCATGTCGCTGGCTACTTCCAAGTGAACAGCCTTAGTACTGAAGCAGATGAATAGACAAAGATAACATTTTGAAATCCTACAACCGCGACCTTTGCGGTCGGTTATATAGAATGGCCCAGCAAAATCGACACCGCTGATGTAGAAGGGGTGATTAGAGATCACTCTGCTTGAAGGTAAGTTTCCCATTATGGGATTGTAAGATTTTGCTTTCATTAATCTGCATAGTTTGCAATTATTAACTGTAGCTCTAGCTAGTATTCTGCCTCGTAAAGGCCAAAACTTATTTCTCAAATCACAAAGCAATAATTGAGGACCACAGTGAAGCAATTTAAGGTGATGATTAATAAAAAGTAATTTTGTAAAATGATGATTTGTATCGAGAAGAAATGGATGCCTTTTACTAAAACGTTCATTTGAATTTTGCAATCGACCACCAACAAAGAGTATCCCGTTTTCGCTAAGAAATGGACTCAATGACAAAATGCGGGAGTTGGAAGGTAAGCATTGCTTATTTTTTAAGATTTTAATTTCATTTGAAAAGCATTCCATTTGATGTTGTTTAATTAATATGTTTAAAGCATTATTCAATTCATGGGCACTTAATTCGCCTGTTAATCTTGAGTCCTTGTTGCGTATGTTGTGTATAAACCGCATGACATAGGCAGTAGCTCTGTGTAATCTTGAAAAGTTAGAAAACCTGCCAAATTCTACAACATTACCAATGCTTGTAGCTGAAGATGGTTTGTCAATAGAATTTGAATGTAGTGTATTATTGCTTTGAATTTGATCTTTAGTTTGTAAGTTTGTATCATCTTGTACAGTAGTGTTAGTTTGTAGATTAGTAGTAGTTTGTATAGTAGTGTTTAGGTTCTTAGTTTGTAAGGTTTTTTTTGGTATGTTTGTTTGTGATGGTTTAGCTATTTTTCTTTCGGGGAGTTCGAGGACAACTTGAACTTGTAAGTTGCTTGGCCAACAACTTGGATCCTCTATCAAGAAATTGGGACCTTCCCACCATAAGTGAGCGGTTTGAATAGATTTAGGATTCACCCCCCGGGATGCTTGATCTGCCGGGTTTTTATCACCAGGGACATGCCTCCAAACACCAGACTGGCTGAGATCCTGAATTTCACTAACTCGGTTTGAAACAAATGGTTTTAAGTCACACGATTGAGAAGCTAAGCAACCCAGAACTACCGATGAGTCGGTCCAGTAAAAAACCGAATTAATTTTGCAACGAAGAGCTTTCAGTGCCTTAGCGACTAGACGTGCTGAAAGTAACGCTCCACACAGTTCAAGTCTAGGTATTGTTGTAGCCTTTACTGGAGCAACTTTAGTCTTTGCGCATAAAATTCTAACTAAGACCTGACCAGAACCGTCGATGGATCTGAGGTAGATGACAGAAGCGTAAGCTAGTTGCGAAGCATCTGAAAAAGCATGCAATTGTATTTCCTTGGGATCGTTAATGAGTGCACACCTAGGAATTGGAAAATCTGAAATTGATTTTAAATTGGTTGCAAAACTTTCCCATTCCCTTTGTAATGCACCGTCAACTGGGTCATCCCAGCCTAATTTTGAAAGCCATAATTTTTGTAAAATAATTTTAGGAATGATGGTGCATGGACTGAGCAAGCCTAGTGGGTCAAAAAGTTTTGCTGAGTTGGACAAGATTGTCCGTTTGGTTGGTGTTTGTATTTGTCCCATTTCGACAGAGAATTGTAGAACATCGTTAAATGGATCCCACTTGAGACCTAGCACGCTTGACTGAGCAGATAAGTCTAAATTCTTGGGCTGAAAGGTTTCTGATTCCCTTTGTAGGATGTGTGGCGCATTGGATCGCCATTTTCGTAATGGAAGGCATGCTGAATCAAGAACGGAGGTAACTGAATGAATCAGTTTATGTAGATCAGTTTCCCTTTCAACACCCGAGAGAAAATCGTCAACGTAGAAATCTTCTCTTATCTGCTGTGCTAGCTGTGTATCATCATCTTCACAATCTTGAGAAATCTGTAACAAACATCTTGTACTCAGAAATGGGGCTGAAGCTGTACCATACGTGATGGTATTTAGCTGATATGTTTTAATTGGATCAGTTGGATTGTCGCGCCACAAAATGAGTTGTAAATGCCGCTGATTAGGATCCACCAAAATCTGGCGATACATTTTTTCCACGTCTGCTGAAACTACAAATCTATGCTGTCTGTACCGAAGAAGAATGGAAAACAAGTCATCTTGTACCACTGGTCCGACATGTTGTATGTCGTTAAACGACACACCTGTGGAGGTTTTAGAAGAGGCGTCGAAAACGACTCGAAGCCTTGTTGTTTCACTTGCTTCTCGTATCACACAATGGTGTGGAAGATAATAACCGAAGACAGGCTGAGGAATTTCGGTCATGTGACCAAGACGCTCATACTCATGAATGAATTCGTGATATTGTTGTTTTAGATGAGAATTATTGTTTAATTTTCTTTCTATTTGTAATAATCTTTTTTCAGCTGTTGAGTATGAGTCACCTAAGCGATCTGTAGATTCTTTGAGTGGAATTTGGACACAAAATCTACCGTTATTTTCTCGACGAGTGGTAGTAATAAACAATTGCTCGCAAGAACTATGAGAATCGTATTTAATGTTTGATGGTACTTCTTCGAGTTCCCAAAACCTTTTTAATTGTTGACTTATTTCCTTTGAAAAGTTACATTGTATATTTCTTTCATGTGTGTCATAGTAGCCTACCGCCATAGGACCAGCCACTATCCACCCCAACTGTGTCTCACGTAACGTTGGTCCGTTTGATCCCAAAGTCACCTTACCTGGCCCTAAAATGTCCCAAAATATATCAGCGCCTAGTAAAATGTCGACATCAGAGGGCTGATGGAATCCTGGATCTGCGAGTTGAATATAATGAGGAATATTCAGAGCTTGAATACGCACTTTAGTTTGGGGTAACTTGTCTGTGATATGAGGCAATATGAAACACTTGACAATAGCGCTGAAAGATGTATGAGTAGAAATAAGACGCAATTGACAATGTTCCGTTATGTTAAATACTGTGTTGCCTATGCCGGTAACCGAATGATAAGTGTCACTTGTTCGTTGCAAACCAATCCTCCTTTGTGCCTTATCACTGATGAAGGAAGATTGACTCCCACAGTCCAACAATGCTCTAAGAGTGTATGTTTTTCCATCGTTGGTCACCTTGACCAATGCCGTGGATAGAAGCGCTTGACCTGAGCAGGCAGCAGACATTGACACCAAAGAAGAAGCTGTATTTGATGGAGAGGGTTCAACGACAGGAATAGGTAAGTTGGATTTGTTTTCATTTAATATATTTTGATTTGAATGTGTTTGTTGTATTGAATGTTGTTTATGTATGAGTGTATTATGTTTCTTATGACAAATTCTACAGCCACCTAGCCTACAACTATTGGATTGATGGCCAGAACGAAGACAATTGTTGCATAATTTTAGTGAGGTAAGCTTAGAAATCCTTTCAGCAACTGGCATTGATTTGAAAACTGAACAGTCATAGATTTTATGATCTTGTTTGCAGACCGGACATTGCTTTATAGGAGATGAATTATCGAGAGAAGAGCTATGAAATGATTTCATGTTAGGAAGACTATGCCGCTTCTCTGTTCTATTAGTGGATGATTTAGTAGCATTAATAGTTTCTAGAATAGTAGCTCGCTGGCGCAGGAATGAGTAGAAGTCATCTAAGGTAGGAAACTCAAGACTGACTCTAAATTCTTCCCAATTTCTAGCTGTTACGCTGTCTAATTTCACTGAGGCCATGTATATAATCAGTGTGTCCCAGTTTTGGGTTGGCTCACCTAGAGATTTTAAAGCATTAAGGTTTTTAGATAGTGTATCTATAAGGTTCCTGATGCCGCTGTGAGTTTCCCTAACTAAAGGTTCAATTGAAAATAAACACTTTATATGCTCATTAATTAGAAGACGTCTATTATCATAGCGTTCAATCAATAAATTCCACGCAATTGCATAATTATTAGAAGACACAGTAACAGAATTAATGACAGAACAAGCTGGCCCTTGTAAATATGATTTGAGATAATGAAATTTATTGATATCATCTATGTTTTCATTCTGATGAATTAATGACAAGTATGTATCTCTAAATGAAAGCCATTTATTTGGATCTCCATTAAATATGGGAATAGATAACGGTGGCAACTTAACATTGTGTAGTTTACTTGTCGTACCTGATGCAGATTCTAATTGCTTATGTTGATTTTCAAAGAATTCAATCAAAGACTCACCTTGGGCAATTAAGTTGAAGATGTAGCTTTCAGTCTTTTCACGTTCTTCCATTTGATTATCTGTATCCTCAGCTAACATTTCAATTCGACACTGAATTTCCTCAAAATTACATGCTACGTCACGCATTTTACTGCATCGCAAACGCAGTTCATTTATGATTACGGCACTTGTTTCCTTTGAAATCGCTAACGGTTCTAAGTATTTTTCAAAATATTTTAATCGGCACCTGATATTACCTCTCTGCTTCACAAGTTCCTTTAAATCAGCCATTTTGTCGACACAAAGAATGAAATGCACTTAATGTTTTAAACGAATCACAACTGTAACTAATAAAAGATGAATACGTTACGTTAAATCTTGCTAGCGATGATAACAAACTGGTTTTGCAGCCGGGCGACTCAATGCACAGCTGATGATGCGACGACACAGTGTTTTGCGTGTACGCTTGTTGAAAAACGTTACCGCAAATCTGGCCGGGATTATTTTGATTTTGAATAATTTGCTTGATAATCTCCCTGAAATAGTCAGCAAATCTTATTTGAATTTATGTTCGAATGATATTTTAATGAATTGAGGGTTTTAGTATGAAAACTATGTCTATCCAATATGTAAAATGGACGATGACTTGCAGTAATTGACAACGCAGTGCACCGTTAATATAGAACTGAATTGAAGTAAAATATGCGTAAATGAGATAATTGAAGCTATGTTTTATGGAAAGGATGAATGTATAGAATGGATGAATGGATTGAAAACGCACTTCCCTCGGATTCCTCGGAATGATGGCTGCAGCTGGATACTGGCACTTTCCTGAAGAATGAGTCCGTGTTTTCGCATTACGTAGGGGTCACCATCTTGATTACGCGGTCTTCTTGTGACGAGGACTTTGAATTGATACGCCGGAAAACAGTTCGATGAATATAATTAATGTGAAATGTTACAATAAAATATGGTTCGATGTGAATTCTTCCGGAGCTCAAAGCGCAATGAATTTTGTGGGTGTTCGTTGAATTATCGTCGGTTGCCGGGGCCCGTCGCATATCGCTGTGTATTTGCTGCTCTGCTTGATTCAGGAGTTTTAAGTTGCCTGAACACTTAGTCATTGCATTACGGAGGTCTTTTATAACTTCAGTACTTTAATTAGTTTCATATAATTAGTATCATTCATATTTTTCACTGACTTTCAGAAAATGAACTGTGTTTTTTTTTAAACAAACTTTTATTTAGTTGACCTAATGCGATGAAAATAAACTTTTAATTAAATCAAACTAATCATATTAGTAGGTACTATGTACCTTTTACACATTTTAAGTTGTATAAAATCTTGTAAAGCGATATTGATGTGCCCATTTTGTAAAAGACATTTTGTTTCAAGTCCCTCAATATTGTAGCATAACAAGTTAACAGTACATCTCGCAATAAAGTTTTATCAAATTTTGTAATAAATATTCTTTTAAGTAAAAGAATAAATAAATAAATATCCTTTGGACATCCCCACACATCGCCATCTAGTCCCAAAGTAAGCTACTCAAAGCTTGTGTTATGGGTGCCAGACAACGGATATAATACTTAAATACTTTTTGTTTGTAAATACATACATGATATACATAGAAAACACCCAGACCAATACAAACAGACTTGTTCATGCACACATATGTTTGTATTGTGCGGGGAGTGAACCCGCAACCCGCTGCGTAGTAGGCGATTTCTCGACCACTACACCAGAAGTATGTCGTCAACATCCAGAAGGTTATGTTGTTTATCTTTTTAAGTCACATAAAAAATGTTTTAAATATGTTTTGTGGGTAATTTATTTATTTTACGTATTCTATTTAGCAAGCGTGTTTTCTTTAATTGTGGTTACGTAGAAAAATAACCAGTTAACTATCTTTCATAATGCGCCATGTAGGATTTACTGTAACTTTGTTTAATTTTTGTAATCTCCTTAGCAAGCCCTTTTATTTGATACCCATATATTATTATATAGGAGACAACGTTTGGACTACTCAGGCAGATGGACGTTTTTAAAATTGCTCCGTACAAATTAATTTATAAGTGTGGTTTAAAGATGAAATCTGTATTGATTGAATATGGATGTTGTGAACAAAACTCTTTTCAACATGTGAGTGTCAAAATATATACAATTTAAAAAGTGTTATCCCTAAAATATGACCATTTCCCGATCGACAGTGCGGTAGTTAGTGCGAGCGACTCGAATTTTATTGTTCTGTGCGGTCAGTTTGCTTACTACGCAGGAGAGAACTGTTTTTCGGTTATCTATTGGTATACAACTTAAGAAACACTGTAAAATATTCACGCAATGACGTAGATACCTCGACAACCTCGAGGCATAAACCTATGCGCTTACGCATCACAGAACACGCACAAAGGACCTGGTTCGATCCTTGCGGGGCGCGCGTCTTTTTTAACCGACTTCAAAAAAGGAGGAGGTTATCAATTTGATTGTATGTTTTTTTTTATTATCATTTTTTTTTGTATGTATGTTACCTCATATCTCAGTCGTTTGTCGACCGAATCGAAAAATTTTTTCACCTACTTAGAGGGTATATCTTCTAGTTGGTCCCATTTTTTCCATTTTGGGATCTGATGATGGGATCTTGGTGTATTCGAGGGAAACCCTCAAATTTTAATGGCACGTATAGTGTTTCATTACTAGAATCTTAATGTTGACGTGTTGTTACGTCTGATAGTCAACATTTTGTGGGGCTGAGCTGATGGTGGAACTCCTTAACGCCTAGGAGTTCAGTAATTATAATGACACGACTTATGATAGGTAATTTGTAGCTTCGTAAAAAATAGAATCATAAGGTGCAACTCCCCCCCCCCCCCCCCCCCCTCTTATGTAATCACTAAAAATAAAGAAATAAAATAAACTTTTAAAAAAAGTAAAAACCGACTTCAAAACCAAAATGCACTAAAAAGTCTTAAATAAACTCTTCACCATTGAAAGGAAAGGAATCCGTTTTAGGCAAACAATTTCTTTTTGGAGTCGGTGCCATCACTTTGACCATCAAGCATCAACTATCACAGCACCGACTCCAAAAAGAAATTCTTTGCCTAAAACGGATTCCTTTCCTTTCAATGGTGAAGAGTTTATTTAAGACTTTTTAGTGCATTTTGGTTTTGAAGTCGGTTTTTACTTTTTTTTGTGGGAAAGTATACGCTGTGCTGTGCTTTACATTGTATAACAGTGATAAAGTTAAAAGCTTGATCCTTCGTGTATGTACATTTTCTTTCATCATGGTGTATGGATCTTGGATAAATTAATTGACTTTAATTATTTCATGTACTTTACTCACTATTAAAAAGTTTAGTTGTTTTATTCAGGAGATTTTATTAGTCTATAAAAATATTTTCAATGACACTTTTAATTAAATTTTATTTGTTTTGACTTTTTTTACACTTACTCTTTTATGTATTTGTTAATTTAACAAAATAATGTGCAATAAAATTTGTTTGGATTCAATCATATTGGACTGATTGTATTAATGTTTTAAAATTTATTGTTATTTTATAATGCTGAAATTTGTGATGGATTATTCATATTTAATATTTTTGTTTGAATTGTTTTTATAGATATTTATTCTTTTTAATGTAATAAAATGAAAATTTTATTTGTTTTTAGTAACTGATTTTAATATTTCAGAATGTAAATGAACTTGTCTTTTGAATGTTTTTTTTAAACAATGTTCATGATTTATTAATGATATTTGAATTGCTTTATATTTTCTGATTTTTATGTTTTTATTAGGCCATATTTTTGTTTTTAAATGTTAATATTTTAAATCTTTTTTTTTACTTGTTTCTGAAGTTTACGCGAATATTACTCATTGAAATAAAACAACTTTTTTACGGATTAACTTTTCGCGAGTTTATTAATTTTATCCCGACGTTTCGAACACTTTACAGCGTTCGTGGTCACGGGTAGACTAAGATGTTATTTGTCATTTACAGAGTTTTGAAAAATATACACTACCGTCACTCATATTATTAATTAACGTTTCTATCCACGCAGAAAGAGCTAACTGTGTCTTGTGATCTTGCAGTGAGTGGTCTAGCTTGGGTCCTAGTTAGAACTGGATCCCATGCAGGTGGAATTTTCCAACCATCTTCTCTGTTGAAATTTGGATGTTTTCTTATTTCTATAGCTTCGCGTAGCATACGTGGAATGAACCGACGTTCTTTTGATAGTACTTTAGGTTGGTCAAAACGTATAAAGTGGTTGGGTTTGTCTAAGGCATGTTCACACACTGCAGATTTTATGTTTCGTCTATGTTTAACGTCAGCTATATGTTCTTTTATCCGCACGCCTATACTTCGTTTGGTTTGCCCGATGTAGGAAAGGCCACAGTCACATTCCAGTCTATACACCCCTGCATCTTGAAGAGGTATGGTGCACTTGACAGGTGGTAAAAATTGGTTAATCTTCTTTGGCGGCTTGAAATAAGTCTTGATGGAAGCTCGCTTCAAGATATTCCCAATTGTGTCAGTGACCCCCTTGATGTAAGGTAGTACCGCAGGTGGGCGTTCAACTGTCATGGGCTTGGCACTGGCACGGGGTCTGCAACGACGTGGTACTGGAAGCTGGTTGTCCCGTAGTACCTTCCTTACATGCTGAAGTTCAGCAGCCAGGTGTCGGTCGTCACAGATGCCCAACGCTCTCTGAAACAAAGTTTTGCCCACGGTAGCTAACTGCGAAGGATGATGGTGAGATGCACCATTGAGATATTTGTCTGTATGGGTGGCCTTTCTAAAAACTGTGTGGCTAAGTGT